>PVIJ01014321.1:0-41296 GCA_004024925.1 Scalopus aquaticus | reverse complement strand
TCGGCACCAGCTGTCGCGCGCGGTTCCCCGTCCAGCAGGAAAAAGACGCGACTCAGAGGTGATCTTCAAAATGGCCCCTCTCCCACTTTATTGCTCTCCTTATATACAATTTCCCAACCAATCATCTACTAGAGGAAATGGGCTGCTCCAATCAGGGTAAAGGTCAAACTGGGCCCGACCAATGGTCTTAGTGATCACGAGCGCACGAGCCCCAAAGCTGCTGTACACGCGAACATCACGGGCTGTGGCTATCCTGTTTACCCGCTCTCAAAGCTCCGCCCCCTCATTCCTCGGGCGCCATCTTGTCCTACCGCGCCCCACAGGGTCTTATAGTTTTCTTTGTTTAAGTCCTTTACCTCTTTTGTTAGATTTATTCCCAGGTCTTTGATTTTTTTTGTTTCAATTTTGAAGGGGGTGATTCTCTTGATTTCTTCTTCTGACTTAGTGTTTTTATGTAGGAAGGCTACTGATTTTTGTGCATTGATTTTGTATCCTGCTACTTTACTGAACTGGTCTATAATTTTGAGTAGTTTTTCTATGGAGTTTTTAGGATTCTCTATGTATATGATCATATCATCTGCAAAAAGTGGTAATTTAATTTCTTCTTTCCCTATTAGGATTCCTTGTATATCTTTCTCTTGTCTTATTGCTCTGGCTAGGACTTCCAGTATTATATTGAAAAGCAATGGTGAAAGTGGACATCCTGGCCTTGTTCCTGATCTTAGGGGAAAGGCTTTCAACTTCTCACCATTGAGGATAATATGGGCGGTGGGCTCGTTGTATATGGCTTTTATTATATTGAGGTATGTTCCTTCTATCCCAAGGATTTCAAGGGCCTTTATCATGAATGGATGTTGCACTTTGTCGAATGCTTTCTCAGCATCTATTGATATGATCATATGGTTTTTATTTTTCTTTTTGTTGATGTGTTGGATTACATTGATTTTCGGATGTTGAACCACCCTTGTGTCCCTGGAATAAATCCCACTTGGTTGTGGCGTATTATCTTTTGGATGCATTGTTGGATCCTGTCAGCTAATGTTTTGTTGAATATTTTTTGATCAGTGTTCATTAGAGAGATTGGTCTGTAGTTTTCTTATGTTGTCTTTGTTTGGTTTTGGTATTAGTGTAATATTGGCTTCATAGAATGTGTTTGGTAGTATTCCTTCCTTCTCAATTTTTTGAGTTTGCGTAAGACGAGGATTAGTTCATTTTTGAATGTTTGGTAGAATTTGTTTATGAAATCATCTGCCTGGGCTTTTGTTTTGGGGGAGGTTTCAATTTCACTGCTTGTGATCGGCCTGCTTAGATGTTCTGTATCTTCTTTATCTAGTTTTGGGTAGCTGTATAGTTTTAGGAATTTGTCCATTTCCTCTAAGTTCTTGAACTTGTTTCCATATAGCTGTTCATAATAATTTCTGATCATTCTTTTGATTTCTGCTGTGTTTGTTGTAATTTCTCCTTTTTCATTTATGATTCTATTTATTTGTGTTTCCTCCCGTCTTTTCTTTGTAAGCCTGGCTAGAGGTTTGTCTATTTTGTTTATTTTTTCAAAGAACCAGCTTTTGGTTTCATTGATCTGGATTGTTTAATTTAATTTCCATTTCATTTATTTCTGCTTTGGTTTTTATGATCCCCTTTCTTATGTTGGCTTTTGGGGTTTTTTGTTGTTCATTTTCTAGTTCTTTGAGATGGGAGATTAGATTGTTTCTTTGGGTTGTTTCTTGTTTCTTGATGTGAGCCTGTATTGCTATATATTGCCTCTTATTACTGCTTTTGCTCTGTCCCAAACATTCTGGAATGTTGTGTCTTGTCATTCATTTCTAGGTATTTTTTAATTTCTTCTTTGATCTCCTCATTAGTCCAGTGGTCTTCCAGCAGTGTGGGTTTCAATCTCCATGAAGTAAGAGGATTCATTTTTTTCTTTTCATGGTTTATTTCTAATTTGATTGCTTTATGATCTGAGAAGATAGTAGGTATGATTTTGATCTTAGTATATCTGTTGAGGTTTGTTTTGTGACCTAGTATGTGATCAATCTTGGAGTATGATCCGTGTGCACTTGAGAAAAATGTGTATTCAGATTTTGGGGGATCTAGTGCCCTATAGATATCTGTTAGGCCCATGTGGTCTAGGTCCTTATTTAGAGCTTTAGTGTCCTTGTTTATTTTTTGCCTTGTCCAAGGGCAAAAATTTCTTCTTTTTTTGGTGAGAGTGGGGTGTTGAGATCTCCAACTATATATGTATTTTCTCTGATGTCTGTTTTCAGGGATGATAATAATTGTATTTTTTGGTGCTCCTTCATTTGGGGAGTATATGTTGATGAGGGTTTTATCATCCTGCTGAACTGTCCCCTTTATCATGATGTAGTGACCATCTTTGTCTCTTTTTACCTTTTTTAGTTTGAAGTCTATTTTATCTGATACTAGTATAGCTGTCCCTGCCTTCTTTTTTGGTCTGTTTGCTTGTAGGATTGTTTTCCAGCCTTTTACTTTCAATCTGTGTTTATCTTTTGTAGTTAAATGTGTTTCCTGTAGACAGCAGAAGGTTGGGTTCTGTTTTTTATCCATCTTGCTACTCTGTGCCTTTTTATTAATGAGTTTGTCCATTTACATTTAGAGTTAATATTGATACCTTGGCATCTATATTTGCCATTCTATTTATCTTTTTGTGTTTTTATTTCTGATCTTTTTCATTCCTCTGTCGGTTTTAGGTTTAGGACTTCTTGTAGTATTTTTTGGAGTGGGGGTTTAGTCATGACGAATTTCTGAAGTCTCTGTTTGTCTGGGAAGGTCCTTATGCTTTCTTCATAGAGGAAGGAGATCTTTGCAGGATAAAGTATTCTTGGTTGGCATTTATTGTCTTGCAGTTTGTTGAATATGTCCCTCCATTCTCTTCTTGCCCGTATCATTTCTTCGGAGAAGTCTGATGTCATCCTGATTGGTTTTCCTTTATACGTTATTTGTTTCCTCCCCCTTGTCAGCTTCAATATTTTTTCCTTATCCTGTACTCGTGTGAGTTTTACTATCATATGCCTAGTTGTAGTTCTTCTAACATCATGGAAATTTGGAGTTCTTTTTGCTTCTTGTATGTCTATTTTCATACTTGGAAAGTTTTCTTCTATCACTTCCGTAAATATTTTCTCTGCTCCTTGGACCCTCTCCTCTCCTTCTGGGATTCCTATAACTCCTACATTTCCTTTCTTCATGGTGTCAGATAGTTCTCGAATTGTTTTTTCTTTTTTTTCCCTTCGTGTTTCTATTTCCTTTTTTCCTTTTTGATTCTTTTATTATTTCAGTCTTCGAGATTGCTGATACGGTCTTCCATGTGATCAATTCTGCTTTCATTGCTTTTCCCAGTGTTCTTTAGTTCTTCTATTAAACTCTTATTCTCCTTCTTTAAGGTCTCGATTCCATTCTTCAATCATTAATTATTTTTTTCAATTCATTTTTTTCCTTTAAGTATGATGATTTCAAATTCTCTGAGAGGCAGAGTTCTTCCATGTCATTATGTTGAGTTCTGATGCTTGATTTTCTTTTTGCGGTGTGTCCTTCCCCAGAGGGCTTGCTTGGTTATTTGTATTTCTCTTTCTCCCTGTTTGTCTTCTGAGTTGTTGTAATTGTATGGAAATTTTGGCACTGGCACTGGCAGGCATCTCTTTGGGGTACTCCTTCCTGGATGTCGCAGGCTGATGGTCTGATCAGATCTGGTCCTGTTAGGCCAAACCACCACTGGGTAGTGATGCTGTGGGTATGTTGTCTATAGAGATCCTCTTCCTCTTTTTTAACTCCAAAGGTCCAGAAGGTGGTTGTGTAGTCCCCAGCTCCAACAGTGGTGTAGAGGCTGTGCTTTACCAGGGATCGTGATGGTTTGTGGTCTCAGTGCCAGCTCTACTGAGTTCAGAGAACCCTAGCACTGAGGGCTGTGGCCGGTCTGCACTAGCTCCCTGCAGGCTCTCCTACCCAACTGGGACTCACTTTTTCATTTTCAGTGGACAACAATAGCATTTTCCCCTATTGCACCCACGAGTGCTACTACTCAGAGCCAGTATTGGCAGTGGTGATGGAGCTGGTGGTGTAGGCGTGAGGCCTACTCCAGTGCGTGCTAGGATCCGGTCCGAAAACCCGAGGCCAGAGGCCGGGGGCTTAGCTTGCTCTGTGCAGGCTATCCTCCTGGCATGGCACTCACGCTCTCTCGGTTGGATTGGGTGATGTATGTTGGACCTTTCCCCTAGGATGCCCGGGAGTCTGCTTCCTGGGGCAGGCCTGGGGGCCCAGCCTGAGATAGCAGCAGCAGAGTGGGGGTGGTTGACCAATCCGGGTTCCCCTCACTCCCTTGAAACCCCAGCACAGTCGCCTGGGGGTGTAATTTGTTCTCGGCAGCTAATCTCCTGTCCAGGAACTCCCCCGGTACAAATGGAGTGCGGACGGTTCCTTGTGCCGAGAGTTTGCTTCCCCAGCAAGCCTGGGGATCCAGCTGGTGGTGGCGGCAGCGTGTGGAGGTGGTCGATCAATCCAGGCTCTCCTTGGTCTCCAAGAACCCCTGGAGCAGGCACCCGGGGTGTGACTTTCTCCCAGTGGCTTAACTCCCGTCCGGAAACTCACCCGGTATCAGATGAAGCACGTGAGTGGGGACAGTTCCTTCCCCTACAGCGCCCAAGAGTTCGCTTGCCCGTGCAATCCTGGGGGCTTAGCCGCGATGGAGGTAGTCAATCAATCCGGGCTCCCCTCGGCCTCTGGGGACCCCTGGAGCATGCGCCCAGGGGTGTAACTTTCTCCCAGTGGCTTAACTCCCATCTGGGAACTCAGCCGGTATCAGATGGAGCGCGAGTGGGGATGGTGCCTTCCCCTAGAGCGCCTGAGAGTTTGCTCGAGAGCAGAGGTTTTAAATTTTAATAACCATGCCATTTCAAAGAGATATGTTTGAGAGACAATATCTTACTTTTCTATCAAAAGGTCAGCTGTATATTTATTTTTTTAAATAATTTGCTGGTTCACTGACCGGTTCTTTCCATAAATCCTGCTTGTCGGTTATCATCCTTTAGGGCAACTGAGTCTGGTGTGAACCCCCCTCCAGTGTCCATAGTCCCTCCTCTGTTCTAGCCCCGACCCTGTCAAATTGGGCCATCGCCACGGCCCGGCACACCTTCCATTAGCACTAGCTCTCTGTCACTCTCTGTCACTTTTTATGACCCTACATTACCTTGGCTTGAGTTCATTAAGAACCTGACACACCTCCACCTGTGTGGCGATGGGGGTCGCCAGTATTGCTTTCATGCTGGAAGAAATCAACTTCTTGCTGGTCTTAACTTTTTTGCATTTACTTATTCTCCAGGATTGCAGCTTGTCCAGACAGAAGCCTCACGTTACAAGTATGTTCAATGCGCTTGGATGTTTGCCTCCGAAAAGACCCCTGCAGGTCTGCTTGGAGGGCCAGGCCACTTTCTGAGTGCCGACTTAGGAGCTCTTAGGGCACAGAACTTCCCCATCTCTTTTTCCCTTGCTCCCCAGTTCCCTGCCCAGTGCCTAGTGGGTGGCCCTGAGCATATTCTACCAAGAAGAGCACATTCCTCTCACAGGCAACTCCAAAGCAATGGCATCTAGAGTCCCTAGGTGCCTGGCTCAGCAGGCTGGTCACAGGAAATGACTCAGCCCGCTCAGAAAAGACAGGGCTTAATCCTTCTGGTGTCCACAGAAATCAGGCAGAGTTGTTTCTTTTCCCACTCACTGCTGTTTTTCAGGCAAATCTGAAATCATCCTGATTCTCCACAGAATACACACTGGACAGTTCTTCAGCCAATATTGCAGAGTAATCTCCAAGCTCATTACTAAATGAGAAATGAAGGCGCGGAAGGTAAGACACATGATCGCTTTGGACAGATGGCTGGTGAATTGGTAGATGAGCACAGAGCCCGCAGGACCTGAGTTTGAAGTGAAAGCAAGTTTCCTTATGTCATTTCAGGCTCTTGTAAGGCCATTAGCCACATAGTATAATTAGCACTAGCTGTCCAAAACGCATTCTGAGAGCTGAGCACAGTGATAGGCCAAGATGGAGCTGTATTAATGAAATCGCGTCTTGAATTTGGCTTAGGAAGCAGCCTGAGAGGTGATTTGTAATTGGCTTTAATCTAACTTCACAAGCATTTCTCCCCGCTCCAGGATACAGTCAAGAGAACTAAAATACAGAAGCTGTTGCCATCTACATGAGAGATGGTAACAACAATTCCCACAGGCTATTTTAACGTCATTTCTATACCACTTACTATTTTTCCTGCAATCAAGAAATGAATAAATGTCTCATTATCACTGTAAAAAGGTTTGAGACAAAAGTTGGTAGTTTCCAATTTAAATAATATACAGGTGTTAATTATAGAAAGAGACTGCACCAGACACAGGGAACTTTAAAGCTGATGAGCAATTTATTTTCTTTATTTTTATTTTTCTTGAATTGCTCTTTATAATTTTAAAATACAATCTGAAGTCATTGAATATTTCTGTTCTCCTTTAAAACATGAAATTTATTGGAACCATCTTTGTATATTATTATCATCTGAGTTTGTGTTTTTTTCTCCCTTAAAATCTCATTTTTATATTTATATCAATTCATCAATGTTTCTTGATTCCAAGGTCTCCCCTTGAGTTGACATTCTTTCTTGTTGAAATATATGCACAAACAATCATTTTAATGGATGGCTGTAATATGTGGCTTTAAACTTAGTGACACTACTTCTAGATTTAGCTGGGTACAAAATTCAACATCATCAGTTGTTTTCCTTCATTGCCTTGCAGATATTTCTCTACATTGAGAAGCACTAGTGTCGCAACTGTCAGTGTTTGGAATCAGAACAACTTAACTCGAGCCCCAATTCCTCCCCTTCTTAATTGTGAGACTTAGGGCAAGAACTACTAAACTTTCTTTGACTCAGTTTGCTCATCTTTAAAAGGGGATAACTATTGAGCATTTTTGAATAGAGTACATAATGTATTGCTGCAGAGGAATGAGGAGATGCAAAGGCAGAGTACTCTGGAAATACATGATGATAATGTAAATATGGAAAGATTGACTTTGGAACCAGACAGTGTTCCAATCCCAGACCCACCAATTAGGTGTATAGACTCTGGAAAGTCACTTAAATTCACTGTGTCTCACTATGATCTGTAAAACGGGTATAATAATACTGGGAAGGTTAATGGGATGAGTGAGTTCATCAATTTAACAAAACTTACAAAGGCACTGGCATGTTGAGTGTCCTCACCACTAATGACAATAGTCACTACCCAAGAGACCGCATGGGTGTCTGTGTGGTGGAAACTGTGAATCTGGTCACCTGGGTTTGCCTGCTCGGTCTCACTCATTCTTGATTAAGGTCAAGGTCAAGGAAGGGTCATTTAATCCCTCCCTCTGGCCATCAGCCGCCCCCTCTGAAAAAATATGAGCAGCCTGGATTGAATAACTTCTCATTTCCTTTCTAATTGACATAGTCTGTGGTTTTCTTTGGAAGTAAAGTAGTTTTTAGAAATAATCCTGACTTTTGAGGAATCTATAAGGCCTTTAATTTTTAAAGTACATTCATTTTTCATTCTTTCTTTCACTGATGTGATACGAAAGCAACTAGGACACCGAGTCAGGTAAAGGAACACAGAAAACGATCTGCTTTCTGACTCGCTGGGCGATGGCCTTGAGCTGAAGTTAGTGAAGTGTTTGCCATTTTGAAGATTCAAAAGGATGACTATAGGAGAGGAAATGCTCTAGGGGAGCAATGGCATAAGCAAAAATGTGGCAAATTCAACAGAGTAAAAGAGAAAGAAAGGAAATCAGAGCCAGAGGTACATCGTCATATGTATGTATATGCTTCCTAGCAAACTGCCCCAGAACTTAAATTTAGTGATTTAAGCCCACACTCATCATCTCCCACAGTGTCTAAGGGCCCAGAACCCAGAGTGACTGAACTGGGTGACGCCAGCTTGGGGTCTGTCACGAGGCTGCAGTCAAGCTGTTGACCATGTCCACACCATCTACAACCTTGAATTGCCCGAAGAGTCCACTTCCAAGATGGCTCACTCACAGGCTGTTTCGTGGCATTCTCAGCTTCCCGTTGACTGTTGGCCGGAGTCTCGGATCCTCTTCATGTGACTCTGGCTACAGGGCAGCCATGTGAGCGCCCCCGAGGCAAGACAGGTAAGTGGTTTACCCCAGAGCAAGGTTGGTAGATATAGCTGCTTATCAGAGAGCAAACTCTAAATGAAGCTAAAGACTTTCATGTTCTAGTTGTGGGTAATGCAAGTCAGAAATTCTACCGCATTCTATTTGGTCATACAGACCAACCCCGGCACAATGTGGTAACTGATTTACAAGGTCGTAAACACCTGGCATTGGGGCTCATTGAGAGCCATGTTGGAGGCTAGATGCCAAATTTGGCTGTTTAGTTCAAAATGAGAGTCAGGAGGAAGCAAGGCCACACTGTCAACTCACGGTGTTCATGTGTGTGTGGTGCGGGATGTGTATTTGTGGTGTAGTGAGTGGGGGGTGTGTGGGCGTGTGTGTGTGTGGTGTGTGGTGTGCATAGGATACACCCCCCCCACCCCACACAGCCCTCTCAGCCCAGCGCGCCCTGGCCCGTCCATCCCTCTGGCCCGTCCATCCTTCCATCCCCGCTGATCTGAAAGCGTCCCAGGCGCCCGGTGGAAACCACATGACGGTTTGAGACTCTGAGTTAGACCAAAAGCCAAGCTGCCCCGCCCGGTCTCCCCAGTCAGGCTCTGCCGACCCCTCGGCGCTTAGCTGTGCCGGCCCCTCAGCACCCAGAGACGGCTCGCGGTGGCCAGGGCGATGCGTCCCCTGGGCGGGGTGCGTCGCGGGCATGCCCCGTCGGGACCGCTTCCGCCAGGCCGGAGGTGCGTGGACGGCGAGGCCCACCCCTCCCCGGGCACGGTCACCAGCACGGTCCGGCCGCGGCCCGACTCCAAAGGGAGAGGCCGCGCTGCTTGTTCTGCTGTGCTGTGCCTCGTGCCATGTGGTCCTTAAAAGGCTTTTTCTTTTTCTTTCTTGTTTTTGAACAGTCAAGATGAAATTGGCTTCTGGTCAGCAGCTCGTTTTCTTTCCCCTCCTCTGAGGTAGACTAGCCAAAAAGGATTTTGTTTTGTTCCATTTTGCCTGCAAAGCTATGAGTAGCCAAATATGACTACAAATTATCTACATTGTTTTTATGAAGAAAAATATATTTATTTTCCTAGCTCTTGGAAACATCGCTTGCTAAGGCCAGGGAAGCGACGCTGCCCGTTTTCTGTGCCGTTCTTACCCTAATTGGAGAGCTCTGAGCACCCCAGAGACGGATGTGGCTAAACTGGGGTGTTATGAAAATAGTTCACAAAGCAAGTGGAAAGCTATATATAAAAATGATATTTACTTCTCATTTTAAATGAAGCCCAAGACAAAAGGCATATAGGTAAACACAGCTGCAACATTTTTAGGCATATAATCAAATGCAAAAATAATATTGGAAAACTATGTTAATTATTGTAATTAAATTGTGAACAGTATTGATAGAAAAATATCTTTAAAACATATAAAATCAAAATGGAGCTCATCACATTTTGGAAATTTGCTCTGCTATAGATGATGTCCCCAGTGGAGGGGTGGTTTGGCCTAGTCCCGACTGCCCCCCACCATGGCACAGAGAAAGGGGCAGGCACGGAGGGGCCAGAGAAGGAAGGGCCACACCTTTCCACTCCTTGACTGCGATTTCGAGTTCTGGGGGCTTTGCATTTGCTTGTCGAAACTCCCGAGAGCTGGTGCAGAGGAGAATAGACTTTGGAGTCAGCCTGTCCGTACTCGGAGCTCTGTCCTTCTCCCGGGGGGGTTTGGGCCCTGTGTCCCTATCTAGAACACGAACCCAGGGTCCTGAGTTCCTTGTTGGTCCAAATTCTCCTTCCCAGCGGGGTTATCCAGGATGAGGGGAGAAGCATGGGCTCGCCGGTGGACCCCTGGTTAGTAGACATGATACTGCGTTACCGCACGCACATGAGGGTCTACTCTTCATGGGTTCTAGAAGCCTTGGTGTTTGGAGAATGACAGGGGATGCACTTGGCCACGAAGCCTCCTGCATCCCAGAAGCCATGGCGCCTGCATCTCAGTGCTGCCGTCCGCCTTGACGCCGGTGCTCGTGAATATTTTCGTACCCACGGGGTTTGCAAGCCCATGTTGGGTCTTGCTCTGGTCTCCGCGCTTCCCTCTCAGAATCCTTTGGGAGCAGGAGAAGAGCCATCACCGAGAGGTTTATGGGTGCCATTTCTCCTCCTTACTTCCTGTCACCCAAGAAAACAAGTGCGTCTTCAAGCCTCCAGTCGACTCACCGCGAGGTTGGTGGAGGAACCTCACTGGAGTCTCCCCATCTGCTGCTCGGGGAAACGTTTGCACAGGTCTGGGCTGCCCGCCGAGCGCCCCAACGCGAAGCTGTTTCCTGTGCGTGTTCTCTGCACATCAACCCCCTTTTCAGTTTTCACTGAAGTCTTATCTCTCACTTGATGAGCAATTTTTTTTCACCGGCTGGATCATTTGCAACAGTTTCACAAACGTCTTTTTCTCATTTCTGTAGAGAAATTGGTGAAGTTGTTCGTTCCTCACATCAGAGCCGCCGCTGAATTTCTCTTTTTTCAATTTACTCATTTTTATATTCTGGCCAAGAATTCTCACTGTCTTAGCTTCTCTCACTTTTTCTCCATTTTCATTATCTGCACTAAGACTTGTCTTTTTTTCTTTGCAGGAAGAGGGAGTGAACAATTATTTCACACACAAAAAAAAAAAACAAAACCCACATTTTAAACAAGTGAGTATAAATGACTGCATACCCCAGCACGGAGAGACGATCCAGGACACGCAGAGGGTGGGCTGGCCCGCCTGGCACCTGCAGACAGATTGGACTCAGTCGTGGGGCACAGGTACTACTTATGTCAGTAAATGTCACAATTTCTGTCTGGGGTGGCAGAGCCAGCTTTATGTGCTCGATTTCCAACCCCACACTCTTTCTGAAACATTTTGCAAATCACCTACGCAGATTCGCCTCCAGCAACTTACCTGTAAGATGGGAATAAGATGCCTATTTCACAGTATTGTGAGGAATGAAATAATATTTTAAAATATTCTTAAAATGTTTGGAAAATGGTAGATACTTTGCTCTTAGAACATTTTCTATCCTACCGCAGAAATTCCACCAGAATTTCCCCCACACCCCAGAAGAATCAATGAGTCATTTGCTCCATGGGCAAAATGTAATATAAGAGAGATGTGCAATTTTTTAAAAATCCTTAAAAAATATTGTTGCACCCAATGGTACCTAACATGGTGGAAATGTGGGATGTTTTGGCCTCTCGATGATTCTTAAAGCATTTAAATGGATTACCATGAAATGCAGCAGTTCCTTTTCTGGTTGTAGACTCAAAAGAATTGAAAGAGGAAAGAAAAGACGGTGAACACAGTGCTCACAGCAGTATTATTCACAATAACCAAAAGCTGAAAATGACCCAAATATGTATGGGTGGTGAGGGATAAATAGAATGTGGTCTGCACATACCGTGGAATATTATTCAGCCTTAAAAAGGAAGGAGATTCTGATGCAAGCTACATCATAGATGAAGATGTTACACTAAGTGAAGTAAATCACACAAAATGATAAATATTGTACAATTTCATTTGTATACAGAACCTATATCCATAGAGTCAGAAAGCAGAAACAGGGCAATGCAGAGCTGGCGCAGAGGGAAGAACGGGGACCTAATGTTTAATGGGGTCAGAGTGTTGGTTTGGCAAGATGGAACGTTCTGGAGATGAATGGAGGGGTTGGCTGCACAGCAATGTGAACATGATTAGTGCCATTTCCCACTTAAAATGATCGATTTTATGTGGTGCAGTTTCCCCCACTAAAATATAGAAGATACTAAGGGCACCTACACCAAATCAAACATTATTAACACCATGCTAAGCCTCTTGAATGAGTAACAATGAGTTTTATGATTTTGTTTTATTACCCTCCCCCACCCACCTAGATGGTTTAAAAGATTCTTTTGGTAGTGCCCATGAGATGCTCCTATTCATCTAACTTACCTGTTGATTATAAACAGACTCGGGGTCATTTACTTTGCTTTTACCTGGTTCTCCACTAAATGTCTAATAAACCAGCTATGTCTAAGTAGTTTTTTCCTTTTGCCTCCTGAGTCAAGCTGTGATCTCAGATAAGCAAAGTTTTGTGGAGCTTGAGGCAGAAGAGGGTTTGTGAGTATTCTGCAGGCTCCCGCCCTCCCCTACCAGAGCTCACATCCATTGCCACGGGCCAGCTCCGGCTCCTTCCCTGCCCTTCCCCGGGGACCCAGCATGTGGTGTGACAGTGCACACACCCTCGTTCTTTCTCAGTCTCTCTCAAGACGTCATGGCAAAAATCACCTTTCTCTGTCATCCACCGCATCTTTTTTCTGTTGACATCACTTCCCTCTATTTTCCAATTATTCCCAGTGGAAATAACCTGCAAATCGAAGAGCCAGCAACCAAATCCTCCCAGCTGACAGAGAGGCATTCAAGTAGTTTTCTCATTAAATAAATGGATCGTAAGGGTGGTGAATTACAACCAGAGCAGCATGTAATGTTGGTAATTGAGGCCACACTATTTTAAGAAATAATGCCGCGGTATCATTCTGAGCTTTCATTGACGAGCTCTCATCCCACGTCCCCCGAGGAAGCAGTGCAGTAACTCAGCGGCGAGAGCAGCTGCGTTGGGATGAAACCCAGCCTGTGCCACCCACTAGCTCGTGACCTCGGGGAAGCTGCCCAGCAACGCTGGGTGTTGAGCCCCGTGCTGGAGGAGACCCCGTCTGAGGGCTACACGGAAGCAGGTGCGGAGAGGACACGCCGCTGTTCTCTTACAGCCACTAACCGCGTGCGGGGGATCATCGAAGGCAAGCCTGCTGTTTTCTCCTTTTGATTTCATTATCAGATACATCTACGTCCTCCTTATAGACACACTGGCGAATCATTAATCCTTTTCACTTTAACGTGGACTCCTGGCTGGTTTCTATTAGGAGCATCTCACTCACAAAATGAGACTTATTTTAATAGCGAGAAGCCCACGCCCTCGATTGGAACCTTCCCCATTTCCAGCTCAGTCCTGAGCCCTGACTCCGGCTGGTCAGCAGACCAGAGTGTGGTCTGGTCTGGTCTGGTCAGCTGCCTTTTCCTGCCCCCAGGGTCAGTGAGTGCGGAGACCGAGAAGGCTGCGTCGTCTTGGCTGGTTTTGTTGTAACGTGATTGCTGGGCCCTTCCAGCGCAGATGCGCAGATGCTGCCTCTTCCTTAGAAGCAGACGTGGGGTTGGGGGGTCCTCGGGGGCCTGGCGAAAGTGGACATGACGTGTCCTGGATGCACTGGGGATCCCCTCCACTCCCTCCTCCCCTCCTGCCCCTCGCCAGCTCCGGCTCCCACGTCTGCCTTGTAGCCTCAGAATCCCAGACCCTCTCTTGGCCTCAGTGTCCTCAAAGTAGCTGGAGCTCAGTTACATTCTTCGGCACCCGCCCCCAGGGGAAATCCTACCTCACTGTGCCCTTTTCTTCACCCTCTGAGCTCTCAACATCTGGCATGGAATGAGGTGTCCTGGAGCTGAGCTCTTTGCAGTGGGGGCCACACAGGGTGAGTCCAGCAGGCCCTCTGGAATGTGGGGGACGGATGGACTCTCCCCTCTTTGTAGACAATACACAAAGTCAAGTCCTTTTCGATGTCAGTTACACACGTGCGCTGTATAAATCCACATAGTTGGGTTGACTTTGGAGACGCGAATGAAGAAGTCCTAGGTACTTAAAGATGTCGAGCCACAATTATGTGATGAGGCAACTGATACTCAAGGTTTAAAATGAAGTGGAAATTTGACACTTTGATTCCTTTGTGAATTGCACTGGTGCAACAAACAGAAAGAGAAAGCGCGTTTCATTGGGGAATGGTTTCCCTTTATACAACAGGATAAGCAGTTTGCTGCAGCCAAATGGAACATTCTGACAGCTCCAGGAGAATGATAACGTGAGAGTGAATGTTGAAAACACTCCCCCCAAAATCAGCTCTCAAAGTAAGACACTGCGACTGAGACACAGCCGAGCCCCTAGGAGTGGCAAGCAGCTGCACCCTCTTTCACTTCCTCCAGGTCTCTCATTTCCTGGCGTTTCTGGTCCGGCTGATAAAGATCACGAGATGAAGTCAGTCGTCTTTAAATGCCGGAGTCCCGGCCTCTATCTTTTACAACTTCTTTCAGAGGCTTTATTTTTCTGGAAAATGCATGATTCTATCATTCTGCTCCTGGAACCAGCAGCTGCCACTAAGGGGGGCTGAATCCAAACTTGCAAGAGTGAAGCAGAAGCAGGAGGGATGGACGAGTGGACAGCCCAGCCCTTGCTGTACCCCACCCATCCCCCCAGCTGCGTTCAGGGGATTGTGAGTTTGTCTGTGTGGGCACAGAGCACATATTCTCATGCTCTTATCACACGAGGCAGACGTGTCTGTCTCACTCCACGGAAAAGCTTCCATGCTGGGCTTCTGCTTGTCTGCTGCGCTGAGGCTGGCGTGGGCAGAACCACCATCAGGGCCGGGCACCTGGTAGCAGTTCTGTCTGCCACCCACCTGTCTCCAGCTGGGCCCTCTCCCTGCTACTGAGGCTGCTCAGGTGAAGAGTTTGAAGAGAACCCTCAGGTGTCTACCATTAGTGTCCCATGTGGCATGCGTGGCTGGCCTCAAAGAGCCATGCCCCATCCACGTGCTGTGCTGAGGCCTCAAGTCCGTGAGCAGAATTAACTTCCTGAGACTCATGACTCATCCGGTAAACACACAGTTTTGAGCACCTACTGTGTGCAAGCCACACCACCAGACATTGCAGGACGTGATCCAGGGGAAATGATAGCGAACTTGTTTCGCTTCACTGATTTCTTCATTCATTCACTCGGTGAACAGTCATCTCCTTGTTACTGTTGTTTCATGGTGAAATATTTCCAGCCCTACCAGGTCTTGAAATCTGGCCGACTAAAGGAAAGTTCAAACGTAGTTTATGTCGTTAAGCCGAGTGGCATGCTGGGGCTGGCTTCATTGCCAGTGCCAATGATTAAAAATACAGGATGTCCAGTGAATCTGAATTATTTCTAAGTGTCTACGCATATGCACACTGAAATGAAAAGAAAAACATTGCATGAGATGTCTGAATGCCAATAAATGATTTGTGGTTAACCTGACATAAATCAAGTCTCTAAATTACCTATTTCTTTCTTTGATTATATTTATTATATATGATTTGGCTCGCCCTAGCAGTTCGCCATGTCCACTCTGTCCACTCAGACTGCAGCATCGTCCCCGCAACTGTCATGTCTGTCTGTTTCACTCTTTGTGTACTGAAAACCAGGCACCTGCCACCTATAGCGGCATGGGTATGAACCACTATATTGAACATATACTGACATGCTGAGAATCTCACTTCAAGTTAGATTTTGTTCAAAATACAGTACCATCGTTCATGGTATAACATTTTAAAAAATTTTTCAGAATTGTATTGGATCCCTTAACTTTTTAAAACATTGTTCACTGATCAAAAAAAAAAAAAAAAAACAGAAAAGCACTATCAATTTTTATTCCCTTCTCCAACATGATATAAGACTCTACAAAATTCTGCTATTGTTTTTGGAGTCTCATCTGGAATGCTTTTTGCTCTCAATAGCCTTATAAGGATCAGTTGTATTTGAGAAAAAATATTTCACAAGCAGAGGGAAAATTTTTCTGTTTTGTGATTACTTGCACCTGTGGTTTGCTGTATAAAGGTGAAGCATTTAGATCTTTGAAAATCTCATAATAGTAAATGGAACTATTATATGTTTTATAATTGAAGTAGATTTTATCCTGGCACTTAAAAATGTGTTTGCAATTTGGGGATCAGGAAGTACTTGTGGTAGAAGTACATTCAAATAGTCATTTAAGCTGAAAGACTGATAATGACATACAATGTGGAAGGCCATTAAAAGTTCACTGCCATTCTTTTATCTTTTTCATCTAAATTTCCCTTAAATAAAAATTTGGTTTTTTTTATCATTATCTTTATATTGGTTGAGAAAATCAGATTCTCTTCTTAACTGTTAGTATTTCTGGCTTATATCTTATTTTCTACCATTTTAATATTGAGTGAACGAATTATAAATTGCATAGAGGATATTTTTCTTGTTTAATATTGTCCATTGTCCTGAAATCCATGGCAAAATTTACACTTTCACATTTACATTTTGGAATTCAAATATACAAAAATAAAAAAAATAGTCTTCCTAACTTATTTTATAAGGACAGTATTATCTTAATGCTCAAATAAGACATTTTAGGAAAACTGTAGACCAATATCTGCCATGAACATAGATGCAAAGATCCTTAATAGAATATTAGCAAATCAAATGCAACAATATATAAAAGGTAATTAATGCCGCAAACAACTGGTATATATGTATGGAAGTCTGGTTCAAAATTTTAAAAATCAAAGTAATCCATGTCATGAGTAGGCTTATAAAGAAAACTGTAATTGCATAATTATATCAGTAAATACATAAAAAACCTTTGACAAGCTACAGCATTCATCAGACTCCAGCATTCATTCATGATTAAAACAAAAACTCTCAGTAAATTAGAAACTTAAGAAAATCCCCCCACTTAAAGAATAAAAAACATTTGCAGGAACCCTGCAGATAATATCATTCATAATGATGAAGATTCCTCTCTCACCACTTCTTTGCAACACTGCACTGGAAATTCTTGCTAGTGCAATAAGACAAGAAAAGGAAATAAAAAGTATGCAAGTTAGGAAGGAAGAAATAGAACTAGCTTGTTTATGGATTAAAGATAGTGTAGAAAATGAACTCTTGGAACTAATAAGTCTTTATAGTATAGCACAGTAGCAAGATACAAGTTTAACATACAAAAGTCAATCATTTCCAACAATGTACACTAACAATGTATACCAACATATGAACAAGTGGAATTTTGAATTTAAAAACAGAATACTGCTTACATTAATACTATCAAAAATAAATATTTAGGCTTAAATTCAACAAAATGGGTATAATATCTAAATGAAGAGAACTATAAAATTCTGATGAACAAAGTCAAATAAAAATTATATAAATCTAAAGTTATTCCATGTTTGCATGGATATGAAGTCTCAATATTGTCAAAATGTCAGTCCTTCCCAACCTGAGATTCATATAGTCGAAGCCTCAGCAGGTTATTTTGTGACTACCAACAGACTGATATTAAAATAGCCAACACAATATTGAAGAACAACACAGTTGGAGGACCGACGCTACCTGACTGTAGGACTTACCATAAAACGGTAATAATCAAGTGAGTACTATACTAGTGCGAGAATAGACAAACCCATCAATAGAACAGTATCCAGAGCCCAGAAGCAGGCCCACACAAAACAGTCAACTGATAGTTACCAGAGGCTCAAAGTCTTACAATTCAATAGCGAAGAAATTTGTGTTTTCAAACAATGATGTGAACAAGTGAGTGCACACACACACACACACACACACACACACACACACACACAAAGTGTGAGAGAGAATCTAGGCACAGTACTAACAGCCTTTGCTAAAATTAACTCAAAATATCAACCCATAGATCCCAATGTAAAATGCAAAACCATGAAACTCTTAGAAGATAACATAGACGTCTCGGTGACCTTTGGTATCATGATGCCTTCTTAGCTACATGACCAAAAGCACAATTCACAAAATAACAGCTAAGCTGACTTGATTAAAATTAAAAATCTCTGCAAAGAACAAAGTCTAAAGAATGAGAAGACAAACCACAGACTGGAAGAAAATATTTGCAGAAGACATACCTAATAAAGGACTGTAATCCAAAATATACAAAGAATTCTTAAAATTCAATAATAAGAAAGCAAGCGACCCAATCAAAAATGGGCTCAAGAAATGAACAGACAACTCATCCCGAATATATACAGACGGCAGATAAACATATGAAAAGATGCATCCAATGTCTTCAGAAATGCAAAGTGAGATAACAGTTTGGCCACTCCAGTTTGAATGGCCAAAATCTGGCGCCCAAGAGCACCAAGTGCTGGCAGGGAGAGGAGCAACAGGACTTGCTCCTCACTGCTGCCACAAGCAAAACGCCGCCGCCACTTGGGAAACACTGCGGCAGTGCCTTACAAAATGAAGCATGTTCTTACCAAACAGTCCAGTAATCACACTTTTGGTATTTACACAGGACTTGGGCACTGTATGTCCAGTTCTGCACAGAGATGTTTATGGTAACTTTAGTCATAATTGTCGAACTTGGAAGCCACCAAGACGCCCTTCAGTAGGTAAATGGATAGATTGACTGTGTCACATCTAGACAGCAGAATATTATCCAGAGCGAAAAAGAAATGAGCTGTCACACCATGAAAAGACAGGGAGGAACTTGGAATCCATGTTATTATGTGAAAGAAGTGAACCTAAAAGGACACACCTTGCATGATTCCAACAAAAGGCCATTCTGGAAAACGCCAGTCTGGAGAGAAGGAAAAGATCAGAGGTTGCCAGGTTGCAGGAAGAGGGGTAGCGATGAGAGGCAGGGTGCAGAGAGGTTTTAGGGCAGTGGAAATAGTCTGCCTGTTCACACTGCAACAGACGCAGGTCACTGCTTCTGTGTCCAAGCCCCGAGATGGACGTCCAGAGGAGTGAGCCAAACACAAGCAATGGGCTTTGTGGACGATGACATGTTGACGCAGGTCCACCCACTACAAAAACACACCCTCTGGGGCCTCCCTGGGGCGCAGGGGTGAGTCTCAGCACTGTGAAGCTGTCGCAGCCACAGCAGCACGAGTTCGATCCCCGGGCAGGGAGCTTCCCACAGGGCGCAGCAGACCCCTCCTGTCTCCCCGCTGCTCCCCTCAGCAGTATGTTTCAGTCGATCCGCCTGTTCTGCTCCCCACTCTGTCTCTTGTGAGTCCTCTCACCCCCGACACCTCTGGCCTACACCCAGCTCTTGTGTGCATAAATAAATCTTTAAAAAAAAAAATAACCAACCACTGACTTCAACACAGGCGTCTCAGCGTGGCCAGTGAGAGAGCGGAGCCGAGTCTTTCACACAGCGTCGGGGCCGCCCGGGCCGCCCCCACCCCGCCCCGAGAGCCAGCTGCCATTCCGCTCTCCGGCCTTCTGCCTTCGCGCCAGCCCTCTGCAGCACGTGTGTTTGGGTGGAGGACTCCAGCGTGAATGTCCAAGCTGACTCTCAGGGGCTCACACTTGAACACAGAAATCCAGACCCCGGAGCACCTGTGCGTCCCGCGCACGGTCTGGGCTCGTGAGGCTGGAGGGGCGCGAAGCTCTTGCTTTCTCCAGAAACCCGCGACGCCGGGGCTGAGCCGAGCCGCTGGTCGCCGCATTGCATTGTTTTGCAATCCGTTTGCAATCTAATTGTTTATTTAATGGCCTCCCTCTTTTCGCCTTAATATCTTGCCTGGTAAGCTATTCCACACATTTATGATTCTCTGCGTGGAAAAAAAAAAAAAGAAACACTTCCTGACATCTGTTCTGAATTTGTTTTTCTTTAATTTTCATTTATACCCTCTTGTTCTATCATCTGTGTTGGGCTCAAAATAGGAAACCATGTTGACATTTTCCAAACCATTTAAATTTTATGTTCTTTAATTAAAATCCCCTCCTAACTAGATAGACATCTAACCTGGTGGTGGATGCCACAGTACTACATTCTCATGAAGGAGAAAGAATCCGAATCTCTCCCTCTCCCAGAAACGAAGCCCTGAAGTCACAGTGCGTCTGTGGTAGTCAGAACCAACGTGGAGATTCGCGCACCTTCCTTTTCTCCCCAAGTGGAGAACGAACTAAACTTGAGGGAAGTACGTTCGAAACAGTCCTGTGCGGCTTTGCTGCTCGGTGAGTGGGAGCCAGGGCGGCTTGGAGGAGCGTTTTATTTCCTGAGCAATAGCGTTTGTGTTGGTCAGAAACCCTGGCTTCAGAGCAGTTCCAGATTTCTCATATCCTGTTCCCAGCTTGGAGCCTGACATGGGTTCCAGGCTGGGCCACTGCGTAAACCACACAGCGAAAGGATGGATTTCGATAGAGAGGGCGTATCAGACTTGAGTAGGAAACAAGTGAAAAGGCTTTCTCGGGGCCTCCCTGGTGGTGCAGGGGTGAAGTCTCAGCACTATGAAGCTGTCCACAGTCACTGCAGCACGAGTTCGATACCCGGCCAGGGAGCTTCCCACAGGGCGCAGCAGACCTCTCCTGTCTCCCCGCTGCCCCCCTCAGCAGTGTACTTCAGTGGGTCCGCCTGTTCTGCTCCCCACTCTGTCTCTGGGGAATCCTCTCACCCCCCACACCTCTGGCCTGCACCACAGATCTCATATACCAATAAATAAATCTTTTTTTAAAGAAAAGGCTTTCTTGGAGCAAGGGTTTAGTTAGGCTGGAACTAACGTGTTTGAGACCAAAATATGTCAAAGCCGGAGATGAAACCCACTTCCTACCTGCCAATGCCTCCCATGGTGTGCAAGGCCTGGACGGCAAAGGGACTGGGGCTCGGCCGCTCCAGTTTGAGAATATCTCAAAAGAAAAATTTAAATTTCCAAAATCCAATCAACATCTGTTTACTCCCAAGTTCTGTGGTAGGAATTAGACAGAGCAGCAAACAGGGCAGAGCTGATCCCCATGGCAACTGGCACGCCAGGGAGGAGAGAGACAGCAAACAATGAAAACAGAGAAGACACACTTACAAATTTCAATATCCTCTATGTGGGGAAAATCAAAGGGCTTCATGTGAGATTAATCAGGTAGCATAGGGGCTTTCGACTGGGCCCCCCAAGAAGGCTGCACTAACTTGTGACACTCATGAGACCTACAGGACTGGAGTGAGAGGAACAGTGTTTCAGCAGGGTGGAACAGCCTTTGTGTGACAGATGGTCTGCTGCAAAGCTCTCCCACCCCACGCCGCACGCCCCATGCCCTCTGCAATGGCGGGGTGGGGGATCACGGCTTCGCGCAGCATCCCTGCCCGTGGCTGGCCCACGGTGTTTACCAGCAACAGGAATCCAGAGACCGAAGACAGAGGAGGGGCTGACTCTGCACTGACTGCGCGCACGGCTCTGGGAGCAGACGCGGGTTCACAGGGACTTCCCGGCAGGCTACTGAGCCAGCCCTGCCTGGCTGCTGCGGCCCAAAGCAGCTGGCAGGAGCTTTCTCGGCCTCTCAACAATCAGCCATTTCCTGAGGAGCCTTTGGGGGCCATCACCTGCAGCGCCTCAGGAAGGGGTCCCCGCGTCTGCCCTCGTCTTCCAGCTGCGATCTGATCCTTCCTCCGAGAACGCCCCAATGGTCATGCAAGCCCTAATGCCCCTTCTGGGCCCCCTTTATGCCCAGAATGTCTGCCCTACTTTTCTACCGCACCCACACTGATAAGTGAGCCGGGACTGAAGGGAGAAATCCCTCAGCGCGGTCACAGGCGCGAACCCACAGACGCCGCCGACGCAGCGCGCGGGAAGCCCCTCTGCCCGCGCGCTCAGCACGGGCGCGTTGGGGCTGGGCGCACAGCGCCTGTCCCCGGGAGGTTTCGGTTTCAGCCAGCAGTCGAGATCCCCGCGTCTGGAAGGCTCAGATGGGGTCGGCCTTTCTCTGCTCTGATCTTTCGGAGGACGGTGGGGCCTTCCGCCCGCGGAAGTCGCTCGTCCGCCCGCGGACGCCGACAGCTCTGGGTGAGCTCCGAGAAGCCTCGGCACGTGCTGGGGGTTCCCAAGCCCTAACCCAGCGGGAAGTGGATCGTTTAGAAATTACAAATTAGCTTTCCATTAAAATACATATAATTATGTGATTAAATATGGGGAAGTAATGTCCTGCAAAGCATTTCCAGTCTGCTAGTCCAAGCAACTCAAACAGTGCGTCTAAATTTAAAAAATGGCTGTCCTCGCTAGACGGACTCTCGGTGAGAGGAGCTGTGTGTGGGGAACAGCTGCAGAACTTGTTCTCCCCCAGGGAGACGGAGTTTTCAAAGGTGCTCAGGCTCCAGAGGGAGGAGACACACAAGCACCTTGAGGGAGGGCTGCTTGGGCCTGGCCAGTGCGGCCACGCGATGGGCAGCTCTTCTGTGTTTCTCAGAAAGGACTAATCGTGGCACATTTGCTTCTATTTGCACCGTTAAGATAACACTGGTGTCCAGTGAAATCCCCTTTTCAAGGTAGCGGTGGCAAGTTTGGACAAATGCAGCAAAATCAAGAGAGTCCAAAATACTCCATCCCAGCACTGCCTACAGCCCCCAAGGAAATCCCACGAGAGTTCACTCAGCGGCGGGACACCCGCGGAGCCAGAGGCGCCCGGCGCCGCTCCCCAAGCGGCCCAGGCTTCGTGATGGAAAGGATGGCACCGAAGACCTTCGAGAAGCCAGCCTGGAGCTGGGGTCAGACCGCCGGGCTGGAGGTCCGAAGCTGCAGATGACCCGGGGTGCTCGGGGCCCGCCCTGCTCACCGGGCGTGGCTGAGCACAGAGGGGCCGGCGTGCCCGCCGCGGGCCGTCTGTGCGGGGGGAGCTCGGCACACGCCTGCTGGGGCAGTGGGGCCAGCCGCATGCTGCTTCTCTCAAGAAAGCTGTTTCTAAGCGTGTGGTGGCAGAGAGAGGGGGACAAAGGAGCCCCAGCGCCCAGACATGGAGGCACTGAGTGAGGGGGGTGAGGCAGGCGAGCCAGGCCCCGAGCTCCTGCTGGACGCCTCCTGCCCGCCTGGCCGCCAGCGACTTCATTTACCTCCCCGGTTTCTCTCATTGCTGTCTCGGGCCTTTATTCTCCTCTTGCATTTGGTTTTCTTGGTATAATTACCTACTCTCGCGCCGAACTGCTTGTCCTTTGAAAGTGCTTTGAAAGTGCGTACTTTGTGCTACTGCAGAAGTACACATTTTTGGCCAAAGTGATGGGATTTGCAGCCAAATGAAAAAGAATATGTGCAATTAATGAAAAAACGGCAATGGACTATAATTTACAGATTATTTGGCAGGAGCGACACGAGCGACGCGGCCCACTTTGCTCCCGGCCCTGGTTCCTGTAAAGTCTTCTTTCAATTTTATGCAAAGGATGCATCCAAGAAAGGAGAGCGGGGAACTGTATGTGGGAGGATTTCACAGCGACCTTTCGCTCTGAGGGACAAATATTTGACGGTCTGCAGTGAGGCCCCTGCCATGCCAATTTTATGCCCCCAAATGGTGCCATATTGAACTAATTCTGCCGTAATCACTCTGTCACAAACATAATTTTCCATGTAATTAAAAAGATTCATATAGCATCTTCAAAGATGTCACACAGACTGAACAAGTAATTGGGTATTAGGCTAAACTTTCAAGGAATTTGGCGCGTGGGGCCATCTGACATCCATTTTGACAGAAGAACGATACGTGAGCTCTCCAGGCGTTTCCCCGCATCTCCCCACGTCGCAGGAAATAATGTCCAGTAATTTTCCACGTGCAAAATTGAATGTGACGCGCTGTGCCCTGGTCTCAGAGAAGAGGTTAGAGAGAAAGAGAGAGCAGAAAGCTCATGAGATAAAGGAAAGAGCGGAGCCTTCCCTGACGGCTAATTTGACGCGGATGTGACCGCTGGGGGAACCTGCGGTTGGTCAGTGCATGCCCGGGGCGTCTGGGGGTGTTTCCAGAAGAAACGCACGTGGGAGCGGCGGTCTGAGTGGAGGAGATGCCCTCACCGACCAGCGGGCACTGTCCAGGCCCAGCCTGGTGGAGATGGGGAGCTGGGACCCCGGGTCCGCGCTCCTCTTCCAGGCTTGGACCCAGACCAGGGTTTACCCCGACGGCCCAGCCCCTCCAAACTCAGACACACGAGGCCGCCGCTGTCCCGGCGCCCCAACTGCGCACGCACCCGGGCTGCGCGCTCCTCCCGGCTGAGCGAGTCCCTGCCGCGGCCTCCCACGGGCGTCCTGTCCGTTCCGGAAAACCCTCATCGCACCGCTGCGGCGGCCCGTGGACGTCTCGGCCCCCGTGAGCCTCAGCTTCCCGCGCTGTGCCCTCCGCGTCTTCTCCAGCGCACTGCTGAGTTTAAACGCGGACCAGCGGCCCCGCTGCATCCTCCCAGACCTCTGGGCCGGTTTCTGCACGAGCAAAAGAAACTACTTTTGGCCGAACGAGGCGCAGAAGCCTGGCGTGACCACAGCCCAGAGGGCAGCCCGAGAGGGGCCGGCCGGGCAGCGCGGCGCGGAGGCTGCGGCCGCTGCGGGCTGGGCCGTCCTGGCTCCAGGGTCAGCCCGAGCGTCGCATGCCCACGCGCAGTGAGGGCTGAGACGTGGGTGGCCAATTCTCAAGGGACAGTCGAGGCGTCACCCCCACGTTCCGCAGAGCTCGCTCTCGGGGGCGGAGTCGGCGCTGAGGGCGCTGCGTGCGCAGATCTGGGGAGAACCGGCGGGACATTCAGGAGCCGGGGAGAGGGGAGCGAGAAGGCGGCCCGGAGGTCCAGGCGGAGCCGGGGGAGGGGTGCTCAGAAATAGCAGCCCTCGTGCGGTGCGCGCGGCCGCTGAAGGGGCTGATGAGATGCCAGCGTTTCTGGTTGAAGATGGGACTCAACGGACTCGGTGTCTTACTCGTCTTCGTTCCGTCACCAGTGCTGCCTTTAATAAAGGCAAGAATATGTGCATATGGCATATAACATTTTAAGCTTAATATATTCATATAGGGAAGACAGATATGCAATGCATATGGGCCGCAGCATCTGCAAATCTATTTTAATAAGCACTTTTTATTAAGCTTAGAAAACGCTTTCCTCTTTATTTTTTTCACTTGATGAACGTATTTTAAATTATTTAACTCAATGGAGTATTTTTTTTGACTTATAAATATTTTGAGAGTTTCTTTTCTTTCTTCTTTTCTTTTTTTTAACCGAGACCTAAGCCAAGTTTCTCTCTGCACTGGCCCCCGGAGACCCTCCCCGCGGAAGAGAACTCGGCTCAACCCGTGCGGCGCCGGCGGGCGGGCGGGGACCAGTGCACTATGTATTTCAAGACTAAAAATATCATCTCAAATTCTAGGATATTGGTTCACTCCTCCCGAGACTATTAGAATGAGTTTCAAAAGTTCAGAGACTATTTTGGGCGGAAGCCTGAAGTTCTTCGAAATAACAGCCAGCAGCTGCTGTTCCCGTCTCCTTCTTCCCAGCTATAAATACAGGGCACTTGTAGAAATCTTTGAGTCAGCCGCGGAGGGTGTGAGCGCTTATTGTCCTCTTCATTTTCCCTCTGTGGTGGCATATTTCCCTCTAAAGCAGAGGTGGGGATGAAGCGCCGGGTAAGACCAGTCGGCGTCCCCGTGGAAGAGGCGGCGCTTCCGTCCTCGGCGGCTCGGGGCCGACTCCTGGCACTTGTGCCGCTGCCCAGGTGCCCGCTGGGCTATCACTGGAGGCTGCTTTGTGCTCAGCGTCATCTCTGGAGGGCGGGCGAGGGCTGCAGGCCGGCAGCCCCAGCTGGCGTATGAGGCTGTTCTCGTCTGAGCTGCACCCCAGAGGCGGCCCCGACAGCCCCCACACCGCCGCGCACCGGTGGGGCAGCACCAGACAAGGCCCCTCTCCTGTCCTGTCCCCAGGGACGTGGCAGGTGCCCTCACTATGTGCGAGGGAAAGAGGGGTGCGCAGCGCCGCCTGGCACACGTGTCCACCTAGGCCTGTGGGCAGCGACCGGCAGGCGTAGCTCGGGAGGGAGGCCAAGCAGCTTTCGCTAGCGGGCCCCTTGTCAGGAGCGCCCGGGCTGCTGGTCCCCGGACAGCCTGCCCTCCAACTGGGCACCGAGCCCAGCAGAGGTGATGGGGAGGCGGAGAGATGGGGAGAGATGGGACAAGCCTGGAGCAGGCTGCCCGCTGGGCCTGGGAGCATCGAGGGCGCCTTGAGGTTCATGCGCAGCCGAGAGACACAGGCGCCAACCAGCTCGGAGGTCGGAACGGGCCTCTTGCAAGGCTGGAAGGATGAAAGACGGGAGGCGGCCAGCCTGGAGCGTGAGGCCCCTTCTCTGGCAGGTCCCGCAGTTATTAAAAGACCCAGTGGCACCTGTGGGTCGCCAGCCCCGAGACCAGGCCCGAAAATCCCCGAGGTGGTGAAGAGCGCTGGGGGCTCATGCCTGGAACGGCTCAGACGGGAGAGGCTGCAGACCGCTCAGCCGAGCCCGGGAGGCGGCACGCGGGAGGCCGCAGGCTCTGGAAGCCTGGAGAGCTGCGTCCCGTCCCGCCGGGCCGTGGCGTGTGGGGGTGCCCGCCCCAGCAGCGAGTCGGAGGCCGCCCCAGCGCCACCCGCCCGGCGGGCTGGGCCTCGTGCGCAAACCCGCACGCATCGCCAGGCAGTTACTGCGCAGCCAGGGCTGCCCGTGGGGCCGCGAAGGCTCATCCTGTCAGCGGGCCGCTCCCCGGTAATGCCGCCCGCTGGGGCTGCAGGAAGCATTTCCCGCCGTGGGAGCCGCGAGCGGGGCAGGGGAGGGAGGCGGCAGCTGCCCGCGCGGCACTTCTAGACGGGCCGTGTCCCCGCAGCCGGGACCCCTGAAGGCAGCCGCCACCTCTGGCCGGCCCCTGCGAGGGCCGAGCTGGCTCTGGCGCCGCGGGGCGCCCGGGCACGAGGCAGAGTCGGGCTCCTCGCTTCCAGCGGCAGCAGCTGCTCCGGGCAGCCTCTGTCCACCCCTCCGACGGCGCCTGTAGCTCGGCCAGCCTGCGGACGGCCTGGCGGCTCCCCTCCCGCACCAGGAGGCCGAGGCCTTCCGGAAGGGCCGGCCGTGGGAGCCTGGCCCCCGGCTGCAGCGCTGGGGTGCTCGGAGGGACACCCGCGGGCTTTATTCCAGCAGCGCAGGGGCGCACAAGGCAGTGCCGGCTGCTCCCGGGGCCTCCCAGGCGCCCCCATCTCAGCCCACCACAGGGGTCACGCCCCATCCTCCCCATGCTCATCTCCCACTAACCTGTGAACCCCACAAAGGAGGCGCTTCCATGCCCCGGCGCCCAACTCCAGGCTCCCGGCGGGGACAGCCCAGGGGAGGCGGGTGAAGACCCCACGCGACGGGGGAAGAGAGGGCAGCACGTGTGGGATGAGCAGACGTCGCGTCTGCGTGCGGGAAGACGCCCGGCCTTCGGAAGCAAGTCTCGTCCTTCCGGAGTCGGACGGCCGACATCAGCGGGAGCACCGATGCTTTACACGGAAAACTAAGTGGCGACGAGGGAGAGTGACGGCCGACATCAGTGGAGCACAAAC
The DNA here is from genome assembly GCA_004024925.1 of Scalopus aquaticus. Lineage (NCBI taxonomy): Eukaryota > Metazoa > Chordata > Mammalia > Eulipotyphla > Talpidae > Scalopus > Scalopus aquaticus. Next base: position 14,020 of record PVIJ01014321.1, on the reverse strand, counting down.
CACGAGCCAGGAAACAGCCTAAGGGCTTTAATGGTGGGCGTCACTCAGCCCTACCCCCTTTCCAGGAGGAGAAGTGTCCGGCGGTCGTTATTTGGCAGATGTGGAAACTGAGGCGAAAGGTGTGGCGGATCGGGTGACAGGGACTCGACGCCAGTTGCCTTGTCAACAATTCCAAAGCCGGAGCGGACCAGAGAGATGTCTCCACCGAGACTGTCTCGGGGGCCCCAAGAGTCACTGGCTGAGTCTGGGGGTGGGGGCCTGCGGGGTGCGGACAGCCCCGTTCCCGGCCCCGGCGCAGACACCGCCGCTCACTCACTTTGGGCTTTTGTGATTCTTTGAGAACAGCAGAGTTCAGCTGAACAAAGCAACTCTGTCATAAATCTTGCTAATTTAGATTGGGCAGGGCATTACTCATTAAGTACTGGTAAATGACCAATTTTCTGCCACAGCTGTTTTGCAGTTATATTTGAATGCTAAACACAGACTTCCAGGCCCACGTAGCCATGAAATGTGCAGTTTCTGGTGGTGACGCCCCTTTGTGACCAGGCCCCTTGATGACCAAGCTGGACAGAGATCATGGGCAGCTCTGGTCCCCCCCGGACCACTCAGGAGAAGCAACTGGCATTTAATTTCAGGGAATGACTTTTTTCGACTCATACAAACTTTCATCCTCGTCCAACTAACTTGGAAGCAAAAGCAGGAATTTGCAAACTGGCGTCTCCTTCCCGGGCCAGGTATGAAGTGACTGGAACCGTCAAAGGAAGCCAAAGGCAGGAGTCTGGGCATGCAGACAGAAATGAGTAAAACGATCAGCTGTTCTGAAGGCTGATCCAAAAGTCCCTTTCTTGACCAGCACAGGCCTTGATGGGAGAAGAACAGAATGCAGCGTCCCCAGGACTGGAACAGACTCCCCACTCGGAGAAGGAAAACCAGACGTGCAATCGGGGATGGTGCCCTCCGCCCCTCCACACCCTGTCTCAGGCGCGGCCGGCAGCCGAGCAGCTCTCTGCCCGCTCTCGGTCACCAGGTGAAATGTGTGTCCCACGCGGTGGGCAGATCAGAGGGTGAGAAAGCACCAGGCTTCTCAGCTAGGGCCGTTGTGCCCCCAGGCGACATCTGGAGCTATTTTGAGTTGTCACAATGGGGGAGGATGCTTATGTGCCCCGATATCTAGTGAGGAGAAATCGGGGATGCTGTGAACTACCCTGGTGCATGCCCCCTAATATCAGTGGTGCTGAATAAAGGAGCCCTGAAGCGCCCAACCAGCTCTACTACAGGAGTCGTGTGATTTGGAGGCACATTCCGTCATCTCACAAAGCCCCCGTTTTCTTCTAAAACGAGGACCACACTAGATATCGGGGCACATAAGCATCCTCTCCCATCGTGACAACTCAAAATTGCCCCAGATGTCGCCTGGGGGCACAACGGCCCTAGCTGAGAAGCCTGGTGCTTTCTCACCCTCTGATCTGCCCACCGCGTGGGCACACACATTTCACAGGGGACTGGGACGTGAGGGGTCGGCACAGCTCCCGGCGACGCAGAAGCGCCCACTCGCCGAAAGGATGTGACGTCGTGTGTCCCGCTTTCTTCCCGGACGCGGTCAGGAGAAGGGAGAAGAGCCATTCTCAAGGCGGGGGAAGTGAGGAGGAGAAACATCAGTGAAAACAGTGAAGAAAGAAGCAAAACCAGGGGCCTCCCTGATGGCGCAGGGGTTAAGTCTCAACTCTATGAAGCTATGGCCAGCCACTGTGGCCTGAGCTTGATGCCCAGCCAGGGAGCTTCCCACAGGGCGCAGCAGACCCCTCCTGTCTCCCGCTGCTCCCCTCAGCAGTGTGTTTCAGTGGATCCGCCTTTCTGCTCCCCACTCTGTCTCTGGGGAGTCCGCTCACCCCACACCTCTGGCCTGCACCCTGGCTCTTGTACGCGTAAATAAATAAATCTTTAAAAAGAAACGAGCAAAACCAGGCGGTGCAGAGGGGTGCCCAGTCGCGGGGTGCTCAGCAGGGACACCCCCCCAGTTAAGGCCTGGCGTTTCCCCTTGGCGGCCGGCTGCGTGGGAGCTGAGCCACGGTATCCCCAGGACGCACTCCCCCAGGACCGGGGAGCAGAAGAGCAGGTTCCTAAAAAAGGGCTGCTGGAAACATCTGGAGTTTACAAAATGGGGTCCCCGCAGGGACCCTGTTCCCACCACCCCGGCCACGCCCCGGCCACGCCCCCAGGCCGCCAAGAGCTTCAGTTTCTTCCTCACAGCAGGTGGTCTCCCCGACGGCTTCGCGGGCTCAAAGGTGCGTGTTCCCAGCACAGGACGTGCTTCTAAACTCACGTCTCGGCTTTGGCTTTCAGCCCCGAAGTGCCATATCCCCGTGCAGAGTCTGCAGCTCAGAATGCCCCTCTCGCACGCGGACCTGAAGGTTTATAATAGAACACAACGTGCGGGTCTATATAACTTAATTTTTTTTAAAGATTGATTTATTTATGCATACAAGCTGGGGTGCAGGCCAGAGGCGTGGGGCGGTGAGAGGGTTCACCAGAGACAGAGTGGGGAGCAGCACAGGCAGATGGACGGAAACACACTGCTGAGGGGGGCAGCAGGCGAGGCAGGAGAGGTCTGCCGCGCCATGTGGGACTCTCCCCGGCCGGGCGTCGAACCCGCGTCGCCCCTGCCGACAGCTCCACAGCGCGGCGCCCAACCGCCGCGCCCCCAGGGAGGCCCTCTATATAACTTCTTGATCAAATAAAAAAACACACCGAGCATGAAGGGCTGTGGAGCTGCCGTGCCGGTTGCGCGTCTGGACGTGCCGTTGCAGCTCCGCTGACCAGGATCGGGGTGAGCGCGCAGCTAACTACCCCGCGGCGGTGGGGCCAGCCCGGACCCCGCGGGCCTCCGCCCGGCCGCAGGCGAGCGGGTGTGCGATGCTCACTCGCACTCTCGAGGCAGAGGCGGGGCCGGCGGCCCGCGGGGCTCCTGGCCTCTCGCAGAACCACGGCCCCTCCGGGCCTGGGCGGGCAAGTACGCTGCGCCCGCAGACTCCTCAACGCGGATTAACAGCCTCGGCGTGGACGAGGGGTCCCCCTTGCTCAAATCCAGGGTGTCAGCTGGGCCGCAGCTATTTTAAGTGTTCCTATAAAATGCCACGCGGCTCTGGGTCACAACACCCCTCTTCGGGAGGCCCCCAGCTCTCCCCCGGGCGTCTGCGCGCGGAGGGACACCGAGGCCTCGTCTCTGGTGGGCTGGGATCGGGGACGGGGGCCCCCGCGGCTTATGCCGGTGCCCTGGGCGCGCTCTTGCCCGGGCCACACTACCCGATGGCTCCGCTGGACCGGGCCCACGGCGCTTCCTGCAGAGAGGGCGCAGCGGCCGGACGCTGCCCCAGGCACTCCGTGGGGTGCCGGCGGTGTCGCCCGCGTGCGTCCGCGCCCCCCGCCCCCCGCGGCTCGCGGTGTCCCCACACAGCAGCTTCTCCCCGCGCTGCTGCTGGCCCGGGGCTCGACCCTTCCCGCGGCCCTGGGCCTGGGCGTGAGGCACAGCCGTGGCAGCGCCTGATGCCCGGGGGGCGCCACTTGTGTCTGGGCGTGGCCTGCCCTATGCTGCCGGGCCCTCGGACGCTCCCAGCAGGACGCTCCGCCCCGGCTGACCACCGAGCCCCGCCCCAGGCCAGCTGGCCTCAGGCCGCCCGTCCCCTGCGGTTTTCCTGCCACTCAAACACACCCGTCTCCACGTCAGCGCAAACCTTCCCTCCTCCAGAGAGCGAGCCTGACATGAAATGAACTCGGCGTCCTCACGAGCCCTCTGCTATCAATTATCTGCCACAATCCTTCGGGCGTTTTTTGGTGGCTGTATCTGGGCACAGAAATCCCAGTCAAGTGCGCGGAAATAGGGCGTTTTTTCCTCAAGTTTAACTAGCTCAGGCTCACCGTGAGCCTATCACGGAAAGCTCGAGACCTTATGGACTCAGGAAAGTCAGCCAGTTCCAGCTCCTTTTCTCAGCCTGTCAGCAAGCAGATTCTTTTCTCCTTTCCGCTGCTGTCTGAAAGGCCCCTCCACGCTGCCTCCGGGGCTGACCCCGACGCTGCCCCAGCCCCGCCGTGCCTGTTGTCCGTGCGCTCTGCCCCGGGACCCTGGGGGGCCCCGCAGCCAGAGCCCCCCTCCCACCTGGCCCTCGCTGGAAGAACTCAGGACTGGGGCACTCTGCGTGCCCCCCGCTCCCGGCGACGCTGGAAGGGCCTGCAGTGGGACCCCACTGGCTCCCAAGCGCTCCCTCTCTAGGGTGGAAGCGGAAGCGAGCAAGGCCTGCATGTCCCCGGGGCTCCGGCGCGAGTCCCTCTCCGGAGCAGGCCCCTGTGCCAGGCCGCGGGGCGCCAGCCAGCTGACGCTCCAGCTGCCCCTCTGGGCATGAAGGTGGGTCGCTGCGGCTGAGCCCGACTGGCCGCTCTCTGCAGCCTTCTCCCCCACGGGCCCTGGCGGGGAGGGGAGACATGGGCAGAGGGAGTTTCCCTCACGGGATTTAAGCCCAGATGCTCTGGTTCTCAGCGTCCAGGGCTCTGTATGTACGAGCAGGTTCTAGCGGTCCCCACAGAAAGATGGGGACCCCGAACACTCCAGGGGCTGGTTCTGCGGGAGAGCCTGGGGGGCGTGCATTCGGACAAGCACATGTAGCGTCAATGAAAACCGTTCAGGTTTTCTTCTAATTTAGCCTCCCTGCGCTGCCTACCATACGTCCACTAACAGGTGTCCGCGGCTATAGAAAATGTATGCTCATTAAATCTATGCAAATTTGGCTTTTTATAGTGTGTCCCACCCAGTCCCTCATGGCCCTGTCATTCTCGGTGCTCCCCCCCACCCCAAGGGGCTGGAGAGGCACGGAGGGGGAGAGGGTCTCTGAGGCCCACATCCCTCACGCGCTCTCAGCCGTCCTTTGCAGCGACTTTATCTTAATGAAGCAGATCGAATGCCAAGTGCCCACGCGAGGCGGCCTGGCCCCCACGCGCCCGCCCACCGCGTCCTCCTGCCGGTCACCACTGAACACAGGGCCACTGCTTCTCCCACCCCCTGCCGGTCACCACTGAACACAGGGCCACTGCTTCTCCCGCCCCGCTGGGGTCTCTCCACCAACGGCTAAGGTGATGGCGTCCGCCGGTGCCCGCTGCGTCTTACGTTACTTCTCGAGATACTCTGGCGCGAGCACCAGCTCTGGATTCAAAGCTTGCGGTGAGCCTGGAGGTGCCTTCGCGCCCAGTAATTCAACGAATGAAACATACCGAGCGACGCGACGCCCGTGTCCTGCCGAGTGCGGGCTCCCGCAAGCAGCGTCGGCTCGGGCCGCCCTGTAGGGGCCGGAGACCCGCGCACAGGACGGGGACGGAGACCCAGGGACGGAGCTGCTCGGACGGAGTCCCGTCGTCAGCAGGGCGTGGGAATAAGATGTGGGCCCGATCCTCCCACCCTGCTGCTCCGGCGCCGGCGGGCTGCGTCCTCACCCCACCCTAGTGAGCGGGGGATGTTTGCTCCCTGAGGCCACCTTATCTTTTTCCTGCGCGCATTCACCCCGCTAGGGAGAACAGAGGGGCGCCCTCGGGCCGCCCGCCGGTGTAAAGGGAGGCCTTCGTCTCCATCCTTTCTAGGGTGGCACGTCCAGCCGCGCAGCCGACGCCGCGGCATGCGGAGGCGGTGGGCAGCTCCCCGGCATGTGAGCCATCACACCAGCCTGTCTGAGAGGGGGCGCCCAGCCAAGCCACCAGCCAGTGGGGGTGCGCGCTGGGGGTTGAGACGCGAGAGAGTGGCAGCGCCGGCACCTGTCGCCAGGAGCAGGGTGGAGGTGACAGAGCAGGACCCAGCCGCCCCAGGGCCGTGGGCACAAGGTGCCCGCGCCTGCGTTGTCGACGTTGCGTTCTCAGCATCTGCTATTTAAATATAACAGCACGAACGGGGCATCACTTTGCAAAGTGATGTAAGGGAAGACGAAGAAATCACTGCTCCCCCAGCCCCAACAGGCCTGCAAGCTTCACCGGAGCACCGGGCGCAGGGGGCGCCGCACCCACCTTCCTTCTCCCGGTCACCTGCCCCTGAGTTTCACTCCCCTCCCACCCGATCAGACGGACCCAGCCACGCGCCCGGGTGAGGGGCCTGTTTTCAGTCAGCTCCTGCCAGGAGCCTTTCTAGGGGGTGGGTTGTCACAACTGCGCCACATCGGCTGTTTAAAGCCTGGAAAAGCTGCTGCGTTTCACTTGGAGACAGATGTTGGAGCAGTAACGAGCCCTCCTGGGCCGCCCCACCACCTCTGCCCACAGCACTGCCCGTCACCGAGGCTGCCTCGACGGACAGTGTCGGGGAAGCAGCGGCGAGCGCAGCGCAGGCCCCGCGGGGCTCCGGGCCGGCCTCCTGGCCCAGCCTGTGCCGCTGCGGGGCGCCCGCCGGAGAGGACCCGGCGCGGGCGCAGCCGTCCCTCCCACTGGGCGAACCCCCCATCGGCATCTCCAGTATTTCCATTTTCAGATGTTCAAGGACCCCGCACCGGCTCGCGAGGCCGCAGAACGCGGACGCCGCCCGCGCGGAGCAGCGCCCTTCTCCCCGCTGCTCGGCCGCTCCGCCCGTCAGGCGCTGCCCGTGGGCCGGGGCGTCTCTCCGCGGCCTCGCTGCGAGGTGGGGCCATTTCTTACTGCTGCGCGAACACCTGCACGCCTTCTGCAGAGAAGTGTGTGCCTAGGCCTGTCTCCAGGGTGCCGCTGAGGCGGCCTCTGCGCCGAGGGCCGCCGCGCACGGTCCGCGAGAAACAAGAGAAGGAGCCCGCGAGGCCGCGCAGCCCCGAGGACATCCTGGCGCAGGCCCGGCCACGCTAGGAGGCGCTGGCCGGCGTCCGGGGCAGAGTTTCAGTAACTAGGGACAGCAGGAAAACGGCTGGGAGCCCGCTGGAGGGTGAACCGCGGGGGGCTGCAGTTCAGGGAAGGGGGCAGGAGCACGGAGTGGAGGGGAGGGGGTGCGCACCCTCTCCCAGACACCGCGGGAGGTTCTGCGCCCAGTCTGCAGCCCCGGGCGGAGGGTGAGAGAAGGAAGGCGGCTTCACCCCACGCCCCGTCCACGAGCACCTCGCCCCAGCCCTGCCCACGGCCTTCACCGAGGGGCCGCAGGTTCCAGAGTGCAGCGAAACCTGCCCAAGCCTTGGACTCCGCGGATGGTCCTGGTTTTCCCCTTGGAACTGCTCCTGGAGCTCTCCCCACGCGACCCCGCGACCCCTGAATCCGGGTCCTTCTCCAGGACTCTCCCTCCGCGGCCGGGCGCCCCTCCCCCCCCGCCTGTCATGGCCGGAGGTCTAACTCCGCCGCGCAGACAGACAGAGGCACCGAGGACCACGTCTGACGCCCAGGGAAACGCACGGCTGACGCGCCCGGCGCCCACGCTTTTTTGTTTTATGCAGTGCAATGCCGCGGCCAGACTGTGACCCAGGGCAAGCTGAAATCACCAAGACATGGAAAAGAGGTGAATTACTCAGCATCACCGAACAGAAAGATCTAGAGCACGTCTGGCACCTGCGGAGGTAAGAAGTCCCGGAAAGGGAGACACGAGGCCTCGACGTGACCCCCGCGGGCAGCAGGGCACGGTGTGCAGGTGATTGGGGGGTCAGATCAGCCGATGGGCATGGCTGTCCCCGGGCAGTGTGAGTTGCCAGCCCCCCGCCATTCTAAGGCAGGAGCGTCTGGATGAGAACAGACGACGAGGGCGCAGACGGCCCTGGGCCGAGGCCGGCGCACCCCGCGGGGCAGCTCACCCAGCCGAGTGGGCACTGAACGTTGACCACGAGCTGCTCTGGGCGGAGCTGGGGGCCTGGGCGGAGGAGGCACGGGATGACCCACTCGCATCGCGGTGGCGGGGTTTGGCCTGGACTGGAATGGGGGGCAGGAAACACGCGGCTAGAGCACGAGTCCGAAGTTGCAGGTGGAGGAAACGCCCCCGGGTCATTTCGGGGGATGCGCCTGTTGCTGGGAATATCGTCGCCCTCGTTCCACTGTCCTCAGAGTCCAGCTCCGGGTGCCGCGAGTGCACCGCCCCCCAGGGGCGTCGCTGACCCCTTTCTAAGACGAGCAGCGCCCAGCAGTCTCCCCGCTGCTGCGGAGACCACTGCCGCTCGGGCGGGGCCGTTTGTTTTCTTTCCTTTCTGAGCAAGTTCTTGACGTTTAAGTTGCCGGAGCGACCCGTTTCCTCCCCACTCTGGCTTCTTTGTGCGTGGTGTTGGAACGCTGGCAAGGGCCCCCCGCGGGATGGGCCACAGCGCCAGCACGCCCCTCGGGAAGACTCCAGGCGAAGCCCCCACGCCCCCCGACAGCGCCCTCGGGTCAGAGCCCCGAGACGGGTCACCAGACGTGGTCTGAGGACAGCGCAGTGCCCGGCCTGCTGGGCGTCCACTCCCTGGACAGAGGGGCTCCGCGGCCGTGTCACCGCTTCTCGCGCCCCGCGGACTGGCTGGAGCCGCCTTCCTGCCCTCGCGTCCTCGCCGGTTTTCCGTGTTCGAACAGGGTGTTCTCCGGAGCGTCAGAAGCCCTCCCCGCCGGCCCCGGCCGAGGTGGGCAGGCGTGCGGGCCCGCGGGCCTCGGAAGGGCACTCCCGAATCTCCCTCCGGTGCGAAGCAGCCGGGCGCTCCCCGAGGAGGCCTGCGCGGAGCCTGCGAACGAAACTCCCTCGCCGCGAGGACTGGGCGGCAGCACCGCGTGGCGGCTCGTCGCCAAAACCAGAAACGCGTGAGGTCCGACGCTCTCGAAAGCGTGCTGGCCGAGGTGTCTGTTCTCTGCCCACCTACACCCGCGCACACCCGCGCACACCCGCGCGCACACAGACGCACGCGTCGCACACGCGAAGCCTCAAAGACATGGAGCAGGACCCGGCTGCGGGGCCAGGCCCTGAGTTCAGGACGCGGGCCCCGGGCGCCGCTCACGCAGGCGGGGAGTCTGGTTGCGCCAGGCGGCGGGGCACAGCGGCCGGACGTGCTGCTGAGCGCGGCGGCTGCGAGTCTGAGCGACGCGTGCGTGGCCGGGAATGGCGTGTGCGAGCGGGGGGACGTGCTTCCGCACGCGGGCACAGCTGAGGGGCGGCGCTCCCGGGGCCGCGAGGGCCGCGGCCAGCCGGTCTCTGGAGGCGTCCTCAGCGGCCTCTTCCGCCTGCGCTCAGCCGCGGGTGCCGCTACTGCGGGTGGCAGCGCGCCCAGCGCCGGGCGCAGGAAGTCTGTGTCCAGGCCCCACGCCTCGGCGCGGGCTGTGCGCTCCCTCTAGCCAGCGGCGCCCGGCTCTGCCCCGCTCCGGCGGGGGTGACAGCCCCAACAGGAGCCATGAGACTTCACGGAGGGGCTCGTGAAGGGTTTTGCCAAATGAAAATGCTCCTGGCCCCACCCCGCAGCCGCCTCTGGACCTCAGGGAAGCTGCGGCCCCGCAGGCCCCGGGCGCCGATTCTCTGTGCCCGTGGGCGCGAGCCTGTGGGCCTCCTGGGGCCGGGCAGCGGGAGACCGGAGCTGCGGTGCCCGCCCAGCAGCGCCTCAGGCATCCCTCGCGCCCCAGATTCAGGAGCGCCGGTTCTCCAGAGTGGCCGGAACCCAGTCAGCGTCTGCCCCCACGTGTTCCTGGTCTGACACTTAACCAGGCCACAGGCAGAGAATCTGCGCGGGGCTCCTAAGTGACTCACCTGAACACGTATTTAAAACCTCCACGCTCAAAACAAAACACGATGAAGGCAAAGTTAGCTTTTCTTTTTTTAAGAATTTTTTTACGCATACAGGGACTAGGGTGCAGGCCAGAGGTGCGGGGTGTGAGACGATTCCCCACAGACAGAGTGGGGAACAGAACAGGCGGATCCACTGAAATCCACTGCTGAGGGGGCAGTGGGGAGACAGGAGGGGTCTGCTGCGCCCTGTGGGAAGCTCCCTGGCTGGGGATCGAACTCGTGCCGCAGTGGCTGCGGACAGCTTCACAGCGCTGAGACTTAATCCCTGCGCCCCCAGGGAGGCCCAAAAGTTAGCTCTTTATTCTCAACTCCAGCATCATCGGGGTTTTCCTAGACCGAGCGCGCTGGGAAGAGGCTCCGGCTGCCAGGCCGCAGGGGAGTCAGCCGTGGGACCGGGTCCAGAGAGGGCTCTGCGGCCTGGTCGTCCCCTCCCTCTGGGTGGGACGAGTGCTAGGGCTGCTGAGCTCTTCCCTCACGTTCCCGCCGACGCTCCAGCATCTCCTGATGATTCCGGAAAGGAAGCAGGATGACAGTAGAACAAAGCCGAGCGCCCCACTCCCGGGAGGCTGGGGGGAAGGGGAGCCTCTCCCTGCAGCTCCTCTTTCATGCCTTAATGATGATAATGTGACGATGATTATGTTGATAAAACACACTGAGAAAACCTTTTTGTGTATAGAATAAAATATTTTCTATGGCATTTTTTTTCCTAGTGGGAACTGCTTGGCATGAGGCTGCGGCACACGCTCCTTATCCGTGCAGCAGTTCGGCGCGATCTGGAGTCGCCGAGAAACGGCTTCTCCCTGGCAGGCAAACGCTGCCAGGTCCTCAGCAGCCTCCCTGTCCCTCTATCTGCAAGGCCCTTCTTGGAGAGCCCCACAGAGTTGGGCACAGCGGCAAGCGCCGAGCCCGGGCAGACTGGCTGGGAGCAGCTGGTTCCTTCAGAAGCTGGCGCCCCACGGCTCCTGGGCACGGGGATGCGACGACAGAGTCATCACTTCACCTGCAGGCCTTTTAGAGACCAGTTTGGGGGACGGAGCGAGTAAGACACTGACACAAGCATCGCTGCAGACTTTGAGAAGCCGTGCTCGAGGAAAAGACAGAAATGGAATCAACGGAAGCATAAAAGAGGATTCCGCGTGAGGAGTTGTAAAGTTTCCTCTTCAGACAACGTAACATTGGATAGAAAATCTGAGCAAAAAGAGTTATGAGAGGAAACTAACGTGGAGAAAGAATGTCTGTATATGCACAGTCAGCCGTGCAAAGGCCCTGAGGCAGGAGGCCACCTTGGCGGCGCGGCGGGAGGGCGTGGGGACAGCAGGCGGCGACAAGGGATGAGACTAAATCATGCAGACCCTTTCTGCCTCTCGCTTGGCAGCTCGTGTTTAATCTTTCCCCTCACGTTGAGCGAGGTGCCTGCTTCCTTCCCGGCCCCTAGCACCGCGCGGCATGCAATGAACGCGCATAAAGCTTGATGTCTCCTGATTCAGCCGGTCCGTAGCTCTAGTTACTTGAAATTGCGGTTTCTACATTTTCTGGAAGAATAGAACCTGGCGGCCATTCTCACCCTGTCCCAGAGCTGCCCGAGATGCTGGTGCTCCCCCCTCCCCCTGCAGCTGGCCTCCGGCTGGCCCACAGGCAACGGGAGAGGCCTGCCCGCGCATCTGGTCTGCCGTAGAGGGCCTCGGCGCCAGCGGCTGCATCTTTCTCGAAGTATTTGGGGGAAGTAGGGTGTGGAAGGCCGCTTACCCCGAGTTCAAGAATAACTCACACTCTCAAATCTCTGCTGCTGCTGCTTTCTCCTCCCACAAAAGCTGTACTGCCGCGTATGACCTGTCACATCAGCACCAGTCCCGGGGCCCCAGGCCCCTCCACCCTAACCCATGTACCCATATGCCCATGTACACACACACGCACGCGCGCACACGCACACCTCACCAGAAAGGATTGTAGCTCTCTTGATGACAACCAGGTGTGTGATTCAAGTTCTTTCCTGTCATGTCAGAGAAATCAGGGAATGAGCTAACTCTGGGGTCAGCAACCTTTTCCTGGAAAAAGCCAAATAACACAAATCCTTGTGGGCCACAACCCCCCTCATCACCATTCCGCTCTGCACTGTAACTTGACAGCAGTCGCACCAGATGCCAACAAATGGATGTCACATAGTTCAACACACTGAAGACTGAATTTCTTGTAATTTTCCCACCAAACATGATTCTGAGCGCACCGTGCTTTGCCACCGAGCTGGCTGGTTACCGTCTTTCCCTTAGGCGTCAGGCGTCCGTCTAGGCCCAGAGTACAGGTGGTGGGGGGTGAGGAGAAGTATGTCCTAAGGCAGTCCCCACTGTACCCACAAAGCTCTGATCTAGCCAGACAGCCCCACCTCAAAGGAGAGAATTCAACTGGTTCACTGAAAAAGGGAACCTAATATGAACTGAATCAGTGAGGGAGGCCAGGAGGGAGGGAGGGGATGAGTGAATGCGGAGGGAATGAATGAGTGAATAAGTGGGGGAATGAATGAGGGAGGGAGGGGATGAGTGAGTCAGGGAGGGCGCGAGTGAGGGTGGGAGCAGGTGAGTGGACGGTGGACATGCACACTCGGGCAGCGCGGGCCTCCTGGGCATTAGGGGCGCACGGTCCGGATCCGCCCTGTCATTCTCGCACTTTCCTGACAGTTTTCTAAAGCCAGGCTCCCATTTGCATATCTAATCAGAAACACTCTGTGACTTGAGAGCGGGGCCTGAATATTATTACATGGCACCAAGACATTAAAAAGCCTCCAGGCGCAGGCTGCCCTCTGAGCCGGGAGAGGCATTCTTCAACACCCCCCACCCCCTCCGAAGTGGGTTCAAACAAGCCGTATATGCAAAAGATTCACAATTTTATATTTCAAACAAGAAAAATGTTAGGGGGAAAACAAGAAGCCTCGCGGTTAAAGAACAAGAAAAGCAAACACACAATCGCTCTTAGTCTGTCATTTCCCCCACAGAGCAGTAAATAAGAGCTTTGATACATAAAAGCAGTTATCAAACAGTAACAAATTAGCTCCTCACCATCTGCGATCCACAAGAGGGGTGACAGTTGCAGTGCAGGATTGTAAAATATGAAATCGGCTGTTTATGAGCCGGGTCTGGGTCTCTGGCCCCCACCCCCTCCAGGCTGGGCCACGAGAGCGCGCTCTGCGGCTACCAAGGCCGGCGGCGGCCGCTGGCTTTGCCGCGCGCTGATCTCCCCCTCGACCTCTGTCCAGGGGCGCGGCCCACCCCCGGCTCTCCGGGCTGTCCTGCCTCCCTCCCACCAGGCCACACAGGCCCAGGGGCGCAGCTGGGGCCCCCGCCCTCAGTCCCCATCACGCCACAGCTCCCCGGGTCCTGCGTGCTAAAGTCGGGCCCTGCCAGGAGGCCAGGGGAACCCCGCACCTCCGGGGCGGCTGCCGCCCATCTGAGGCCCCGGCAGGGGTAAGCGGCAGCCCACCGGCCGCGGGGCGCGCGGAGCTTGGCCCTCCAGGCTCTGGCGGCGAATCTTCGTGACCCCCTGACCTTCTCCAGGAGGGTCCAGGAGGACTGCTGCTGAGACCCGGCAGCGTATCAGCCAAAGGCCCCGCTGCACCCCTGGGTGATGCGTCAACTCCGGGCGAGGCCCTGCGCCCCGGGACCCGAGGTTGGACGCGCGCGGCCTGTGGCTCCATCCGGAAATCGGCCGTTGGGGACGCGAGCGCACACAGCGGAGACGGCGCAGCTCCGAAAGGAAAGGGGGGCTTTCTGCTCCCCTTTTCTGCCGTGTATTTACAGTATTTGTTTTGTGTCACTGTGCTTCAAACCAAATCAAACCCCAGCCCTAGAAACAATAGCCTGATGGAGTTTTTAAAGAAACTTCCAAAATAAATCTGTTTTTTTGTCATGGGTGGCGTTGGAAAAGTTTCCACCCCCAAGGTCGCTTTTTGCTTGTTTGTTTGCAAAAGTGAGGAGCAGCCAGGGAGGCGTCTGGGGCGTCTCCACCGAGATGCTCCCGAGGCGAGAGCGCGGGCAGGGGCCTGCGTGAAGCCGAGCCTGAGAGGCGGCGAGCAGCTTAGGGAAACGGGGGGCCGGGTTAGGCGCAGTTCAGAAAATGTAATGCTAATGTTGTCATCTCCACTTTATACACGAAGCAACTGAGATTCCAAGGAACTCTCTGACTTGGACACAATGAAATCGCGAGGGAGGCAAAAGGCAAAGCAACGCCTCTCCCCTGGCGCCCCACGTGCGTCCTGACCACTGACTCTGCCCGAACTGTTCTCAGAAAGTCCTTAAGGTGGCTAAGCCCCGCCCCAGAACACGCCCC
>PVIJ01014320.1:0-41301 GCA_004024925.1 Scalopus aquaticus | reverse complement strand
TAATCCTCCACTTCTGAGAAAACCGGGAGAAGGCTTTGTTCTCTTAAGCTCACAGAGGAATGTAGATGTTTTTCCACTGGCAAGTTTAAACCTATTGTCAGGAATTTAAACCTACAGTTTGGATCTTAGTGACTTGGGACTGGCTTCTACACAGCCCATGTTTTACCCAAGAATATAGAGGGGAATTCAGATGGAGTCTTTCACTTTTTTTCGATTCATTTATCTTGGCCCCATCCCTTCGGGAATGCTGAGGGTTCTAGAACACCAAATACAGGGATTTGGACGTAGCGATCACTTTAGGTGATCCACTGCTCCCAGAACATTCTGTCCCTGCCTGGCACTTGCCACACTCTGTAAGGTGTCAGTCACAGAGGCCTTTGGGCAGCCCTAAATGGTAAACATCTCCAACTTCCAGACAAGGGAACTGCATCTGGGCAGGTCAAGGAACTGGGAACAGTGGTGGGACTTGGAACTGAGCCAAAAATATCTGTCCTCAGGCTCTGGGGCGCCTCCAGCCCTGGGCACGCAGAACCCCAGTAGCTGAATCAGAATCACACAGGTTAAGTGCTCCTTTAATTATCCATAATCTGCATTATGCCCAAAGGCACTGACAAGTGGGGATATTATAGATAAATGGGAATAAAAAGGTATGTTATAGAGGAAATAATTCAAGGACAAATAACAAGGATAATGGTATTGTTACAGGGCAGCCCTGATATAAATGGGGTGCCTGTCTGGGTTCTCACCCATGCGCTTAAAGGGGACTTAAAAGACTCAACTGCAGACACACACAATAAAATTAATAAAAAGGTTTATTTACAAAAAGAGAAAGGAAAAAGATAAAGAATAAATTGGTGAATGCGTCCTACCAGTTCCACTGAGCTGGAATCTTATGGCCCACTCAAAACCTGGCGATCCACAACCACGAGCAATAGCCCCCCTCTAAGCTCACAGGTCTGGTTTTTTAAATCCCAGAAACATTTCTTAACTCCACCCTCAGTCCTCAGCATCCTTCCTTTGGTGATGATGGCATTCTGGGATTCGTAGTCCTAGGTGTCTTGGATTTCTCTGGCTTGAGGTGGGGGTGGGTCCTGGGACACTCCCCTTTTCTGAGGACCCCCCTCTTACAGTATTAATTCATGGTACTGATGCTTTTTGCCTCCCAGGCTGCTCTTCACTGTGGCATGACCCTACAACAGTAGTTTCTTCTCCAGGGGCCTCAGTTTCCCTATCAATACATGAAGGTAACTTGGAGAAATCTTTAACAAAATGTAAGTTCCAAGATTTATCTTTGACCCCTAAATTCAGATCCCCTGAGAAAAGACTCACTCATAATCACTTTATTTATTTAGCACCCACTTATTGATATTTATGGGACTGGAAATGAAATGGCATAATTGTCAGGGTTCCATCAGGAAGCACAAGAGCTCACTCTGGTTAGGGTAATTTGAGGGATTATTTTATTTTATTTTTTTTGTTCAAGCTGGGGTACAGGCCAGAGGCGGGGGGGTGGCGAGAGGGTTCACCAGAGACAGAGCGGGGAGCAGAACAGGCAGATCAGAAATACACTGCTGAGGGGAGCAGCGGGCGAGGCAGGAGAGGTCTGCCGCGCCATGTGGGATTCTCCCTGCCTGGGTGTAGAACCACATCGCAAGCCGCTGACAGCTCCACAGCGCAGCGCTCAACCACTGCGCCACCAGGGAGGCCCATTTGAGGGATTTTGAATAGGTACAAAGACAGTGTCGGCAGGCTATAGGGGGAGCATCATGGGCAGTGTAGGACTGGGGCGCCTACCACTTGTAGACCTCAAGGGAGTGGGAGGATTGTCTGTATCTGGAGGGAGGGACCTCTGGGAAGAGCTGTGGGAGTATTTGGAAGGGCTGTGACTTTCATCGAGACTAGGTCTCCTGTGGCACTGCTGACATCTGTGGATGGTGATTCTTTGTGATGGGGCTGCCCTGTGCGTTGTTGAATGTTGAGCAGCATCCCTGGTCTATTTGGATGATAACAGTTGCCTCCAGGCATTGCCAAAATCCTGGAAGGCAACAGTACCCCCAGCTGAGAAGCACCCATCTAGAGATGCTGCTCCCAGTGACCTCACAGAGCAGACAGCAGCTCCCCTTTCTTGGTCCTTTCAGTCTCCTGCTTGCATTTCCTATTGGCCAAAATTCAGCCACAGCCAGAAGGTAAGAAAGCTGGCTGATGCTCTGCTAGAAGGCAACTCTGTAATAAATATTACAAATCTGTGGTCATGATGGAGAAAACCTGAAAGCTTTCCCCCTAAGATCAGGAAGAAAGCAAAGACGCCCACATATGCCTCTTGTTTAACTTAGCATTACAAGTTTTAGTTAGAACAATCAGACAATAAGAAATAAAGGGACTCCAGATTGGAAAAGAAATGAAACTGTCATTATTCACAGCTGATACGGTACAGTGAATGGAAAACCCTGAAGATACCACCAGAAAATTACAATAGCAATAAATGAA
The DNA here is from genome assembly GCA_004024925.1 of Scalopus aquaticus. NCBI lineage: Eukaryota > Metazoa > Chordata > Mammalia > Eulipotyphla > Talpidae > Scalopus > Scalopus aquaticus. Next base: position 38,814 of record PVIJ01014320.1, on the reverse strand, counting down.
CACAGCAAAGTGGTAAGTTACAGAGTTAACATGCACAAATCTTTCTGCATTTTTTTTTTAAAGATTTATTTTTTATTTATACATACAAGCTGGGATATAGGCCAGAGGCATGGGCGGCAAGAGGGTTCACCAGAGCCAGAGCGGGGAGCAGGACAGACAGATCAGAAATACACCGCTGAGGGGAGCAGCGGGCGAGGCAGGAGAGGTCTGCCGCACCATGTGGGACTCTCCCTGGCTGGGCGTCGAACTCACGTCACCGCTGCCGATAGCTCCACAGCGCAGCGCTTAACCACTGCGCCACCGGGGAGGCCCTCTTTCTGCATTTTTATATACAAATAATGAGTGGGAAGAAAAAGAAAGTAAAAAAATAATTGCATTCACAATCATCAAAAAAATCAGATACCTCGGAATTAACCTAACAAAGGGAGGTGAAGGACATTTACAATTAAAACTATAAGATTCTACTAAAGGATATAGAACAAGACATAAAGAGACAAAAAGATTCCATGTTCATGGATGGGGAGAATCAATATAGTCAAAATTACCATTCTACCAAAGTAAGATACAGATTTAATATAATCCCCATTAAAATTCTAATGATATTTTTCAAGGAAATAGGACAAAAAAATATTAAAATTTCTATGGAACCAGAAAAGGCCCCAAATAGCTAACCAATACTGAGAAGAAGGGAGAAAAATGGAGTTATTCTGTTACTTGGTTTTAAACTATACTGTAAAGCAACAGTAATTAAAACAAGACAAGTTTGAGGCAGGTAAGTGCCTTCTTCATCAGAAACTTAGTCCAGTGGTAATGGGAGTGTAGGAAGAGGCAGAGAACGAACAAGGACATGCACAAGATAATTTCTAATGTGATCAGGAAAATGAAGACAAACACAACAGCTTGATACAATGCTGAGTGAGTGAGGTCTAAAGAGGTGATCACTAAGCTAAGGTCTGGATGATACAATGGGGCTAACCTTGTAAATATTGGGTCAAGCGTGCTCTAGGTAAAGGGAACAGCATGTGAAAAGCCCCTTAAATTTGCTTTTATTCATTTATTTCTCTTAGAAGTACTTTATTAGGATGCAATTTAAACAGAGTAAAAAATGCAACTATTTAGTGTTCCAGTTGATAAATTCATGTAAATGTCTTCACGCCTGTAACTTTTGTCCAGATTAAGACATAGAACATTTCTAGCTACCTAGAAAGTCCCTTTAAACCCCAAAGTGCATCTCTCTGTGCCTGTTACTCTTCTGACGTTCATTGCCTGTCTTTGAACTTTACATAAATGGAACCATGCAGTAGGTATTTTCCTGTACCTGGGTTTGTGACCAAGCATTCTGTCACGATTTTGAATGAATCGGGTGTTTATTTCTAGTTATTGTTCAATAATATTCCCTTGAATGGATGTACCACAGTACACTTATCCATTCTTATGTTGAACAATATTTGGGATGGTTCCAGTTTGGCGCCATGATGAATAGAGCTGCTGTGAACATTTGCTGACAAATCTTTTGGGGGGACATGTGAATCCATTTCTTATGGATGCAATATTTGAGTTATAGGATAAATGTGTCTTTATTAAAAGTTACCAAGCCGTCTTCTATTAGATTTTGATGTGACCCCACAGGATTTAAAAGTTTTCAAGGCCCCTTCCATCTTGGAAATCCTAACATCCTGCAGCAATTCTCTACCTCAGTCTCAGTCTCATCAAACATGTAGGTCTGTTTCTTGGTTCTTCATGGGTGACCTGGGCACCCTGCACTCTGAAATGACTACACTGGTGCTGGGTACCTGGACAACCTTTCCTCACCCCACCCAGCCCAGCCTTCACCTCCTCTGCGGGTGCGTGTATTAAATCATGGTGCAGCAGCTAATTCTTTGCAGCTTGTGGGTTGCTGTCTCCATTTGAGCAGACAGGAGGGCGCCCTGGCACAGTTAAAGATCACAGGCTTTGATAACCTGGCCTTCTGATTTATGATAGTCCAGGACCCCACGTTCCCCTAATGAGGGGAACTCAGAGTGTCAACCTGTTTATTAAATGCTCAGAACCATGTGTGAGCTGGGCCAAGGTAAGAAGTCAATCATATTTTCATTTATTCCGCGTGTCCCCCTCCTGTTCGTTTAGTCCTCTCTCCCCAAGACTGTCAGCTTGCCAAGCTCTTTCTTTTCATCTCCAGAGGGGAGGACTTTAGGACAGATCATTTGTGGAGACGGTCGGGGTCCTCGATGTTTGCACTTTCCTACTGATTACATAGGTATTTGGAAGTTAATGATACTCAACACCTCATGATTCTTTCCTATATGTCAAACAAAGCCAGGAAAGGGAAAGTGGTCAGAAGCTAGAGGCTGGGGGCCAGGGTGGGGGGTGGGGAGGGTGGGACAGAAATTTATCAATAGCTTTCTCTTTCCATCACCCCAACCCGGGAGAGATGAGTGAGCCTTAATGCAGATGGAAGACACATTAATATTCTGAAGTTGTCAGGGGTCTAATGAAGTCTTAATTCATCTCCTTTAATTCCCTTTGAAATAAAAAAAAGCACAAATCAAAATAACAGATGGCCAGCTGCTTTAATCTCCACTTCTTCTCGCCCCTTTCCCCTTTGCAGCTTGTTCACTGTCATTTTCTTAATCTCCAGAGATTCCACCCCGATTCCTTTCAAGTGGCATCAGCTCTGTCTCTTTGGTCTGTTCTTTTGGACGTGGCATAAATATTTCTGCCTGTTTGAGGCCCCCGGCTGCATTCTGCCCTTGGACATGGTTGGGGGAGGGGTTGAGCGGGTCACTCAAGTTTCCCCAGGGGAGAGCCAGAGGGCCCCTAAAGAATTCTGAACTTCACATTGGACTGGGAATGTGGTGCCCTAGGGCCCTAGGGTGGAGATGGAGGTCTATATTGTTATTCTGTCCACACTCAGCATGATAAACAGCTTCATTCTTTAATTAGTACTCCCCGTTTCATTTTTTTCATTGAAAATAACCTTAGGAATAAGCCTGGGAACAGTTTGAACTCTTCTTCCCATTCTTAATCAATTCTTGTGTCTTGGATCTTGCCCAGTGCCTGGATTAGAATAGTTCCTAGGTAAATATTTGCTGAATGAATGAACAAGAGGATGGATAGTGAACAGAATAACCCAATTGTGCACTGCACAACCTTTAACTTAAATTCGGTCTTGATTTGTTTCTATATGAAGTTCATACTACAACCTGGCTGGTGACAATATGGAATAGCTAAACACCTGTGGCAAAGATTGGTGGTCACGTAGTCATGTTCATTCTCCCATTCTTTCTTAGTGATAGAACCTCCATGTTTAACTAAGGACAGGTTCCCTGGAATAAAGACTCCATTTCCCCACTTCCCTCTGGAGCGGTCCTATGGTCATATATGTTCTGGCCATGGAGATTTTTTTATGTGGTAGTGTTATGCTGTTAACATCCTTAACTATAGCTGGAAAAAGCCCTTTGCATCTTCTTCCTTTTTGTCTTCTTTATGACTGGAATGCAGATTTGAGGGTTGGACTCAGGCAGCCACATTGAGCCATGAGACAGGACACTAAAAAAGCTGAATCTACAAGAGAAAAATGGCTTGGTTCTCTGTTGATTGTAAGGCTGATGTGTCACCCAGGACTTTGGCCTGTGGACTTATTTTAGGGGATAGAGAGGTGAATTAATTTGCTTAAGGCAGTATGTTGGTTTTTTTGTTTTGTTTTGTTTTTGGTCATTGCAACTGAATTTAACTCTGCAGGATTCAGCATGGTTTTGAGGACCTGGACCTTTCCTCATGAATACAGTCAACTACTACATGCAAAACACCTTATAGACACCCAGAATATAGTGGCCACTAGACAAATGGGTTGTGGTCTGCTGGCTGAGACGCGAAAATTGTTTCCAGTTCAAAATTTATTTGAAACTTGAAACAAGATGATTGACACGCCTGTAAAAAAAAAGGTTAAAAAACAACCAGAAATGAAATGAGCCTGAGAGCTAGGACAGATGGACAAATAAGCAATATACCTGTGAAGCTCCTGCCCCTAATTCTCAGGAGCTAGTCCATGGTGGCTGCATGTTAATGGGGACAGGGAAGATGCTACCTCCCCGTTTTATGGAGATGCCTTGTTACACAGCTGTCTGTCTGTCTCTCATCTATTTATCACCTATATAGCTATCATTTATCTCATCAACCTTTTAAAATTCTTTGACATAGGTTTGACATAACAGATGGATAACATAACATTTTGCATATGTTATATCTCACACCATGTAGTGTATATAGAGAGTTAAAACATAAAATTAAAATATGCAATTAAAAATACAGGCCCATAGACTCTTTTGGGAGGAAGAACAGTCAAAAATATTTTATTAATAAGATGAACAATCAAGACACTTTGCAAAAAGAGGTCAGGAGTCGGCAAGCTTTTCCTTCAAGGGTCGGATGCTCAATACATTAGGTGCCGCCCGCCGTTAGGTCTCTGTGGCAACGACTCCATGCAGCCACTGTCCTGTGGAAGCCACCACAGACCAGGTGGAAGTGAATGAGCGCGACTGTGGGCCAATAAAACTTCATTTACATAAGCTGGGGTGGCTTGGATGGGCACACGGCTGTAGTTTGCTGAGCCCTGGTGAGGTAGTTACATGGGTAGTGAAACTGGAGTCCAGCAGGTCGCACAGGGATAGAGGCCTGAAGCCCAGGCCTTGGGGAGAGCGGTCAGGAGGCCTTGCCTGGGGAAGCGACACTTACTGAGTGCAGAGTGGGGCTCCTGACACGAAGGAGCAGTTGGGTATGCCAGCCCCAGGGGAGAGCAGGCATGCCCCCCAAGGATGGGACCGACCCGTGGACAGGAGCACATGAGCTGGGGGCCCCCAAGCCAAATGAGGACCGATCACCCTGGACTCAGGTGCCATTTGCCTGACACCACCAAGCCAGGCGTGGAGGAGCTGCACAGGCCTCTCGGCATGGGGTCCAGGGCGGGGATGAAGAGGCTTGGGAAGAGGGGCTCCCGCTGGCCTCGCTGCCTCCCGAGCCCCTGACGCAGCAGCAGCCTGAGTCCCCGCCTGCTGGCTGCTGGGCAGGGAGGCTGTCCTGTTCCAGGGATCAGGGAGCCAGAAGGACAGGTCCCTCCTGCACCCCAGGCTGGAACTCTTCTGCTTCCGCCTCCCACCACCTTACCCTCCCCTTCCAGGGTCACTTCAGAGGGGCAGATGGAAATAGACCCAGGCTTGAGGTACCAGCCCTTGGCAGCTTGGCTCAGGGTGGGCCAGTCTGCAGAAGGCCCCCCCTTTCTTAGCTGCTCCTCCAACCCCATCTTTTCATGTACAGTCAAGACTTTGTCCAGAAATGTAAGATGTCCTGGTTGAATCTCTCCGCTCTGTCCTCACCTGTTCTGGCACGCGGGGGAGCAGCGGGGTGGTGGTTTGGAACCCCGAGCCTACCCCCACTCTCCCTCTCAGTCAGTGGCTGTGGGTCTGTCTTCTTATGGCAGGATCGGGCTCGTGTGTGGTGGATAATGGCACATCTGTCTCTCTTCCTCTTCTCGTTCTTTCCCGGTGCTCTGCTCTGCCTCGCTGGGAGGAAGACCAACAAGAGCGAGAGGGCAGGTAACTCTGCAGAGGATACCAAAGGGAGCAGAGACAGGTATGCCCCAACCCTGGAGTAAGGTACAAGACTCAGATACAAAGCCAGGTGCAGCATCTCCATCCCAGTGTTACCTAAGACCTGTCCTGCTGACTCATTTCACTTCTCTGAGCTTCAGCTTCTTTGTCTGTAAATTGATAATGATAATAGAGCTGATGCGAAGAGTTCGAGCACTTAGCACCAGATGATAGGTAGCAGAGTTTGAGCAAATATTAGCAATGCAGTAGAACTCTCCACCATCCTCCTGTTAATCCGTTCAGCAAATTGCTGGGGTTCTCCATGCCCCTGCCAATGGGCTAACATCTCTGCCCCTTGCCAATAGCCCATTGCCCAATCTGCCAGGCACCTGCCCATGCATTTCTGCCTTCACTCAAAGTACATATATACCACACATCAGTCCTGTTCCCAGACCTGTTTGACTGTTACACTTGTTCTCAAAAGAAGCTGATGACGTCAAGCTTCAGACTCGCTCACCTATGCAGACCCCCTCCAAGGCCCGGGAGGTGCCCTAGCTCTGTGTTCATGATTAAAACTTTTTTTGAATAGTAAACTTAATTTTTCAGAGCAGTTTTAGGTTCACTGCAAACTTAAGCAGAAAATACAGGTTTCATGTATGTTCTCTGCCCCTCCCCTACTCTCCACCGCTGCATCTTCCCTTACCATGCATGTCCCCTGTTGTCAACATCCCCACCAGAGGGTACATTTGCTTCAGCCCATGAACCTGCACTGGCAGATGAGACCCACTGACACTGGTTCACTCCTGCCATTGTCCATTCTATGGGTTTGGGCAAATGTCTGATATAACGATCCCACTGTTACAGTGCCATGCAATGTCGTTGCCCTCCCTGAAGCTCCTCTCTGCTCTGCCTATTCATCCCCCTTCTCAACCCCTGGCAAGCACTGATCCTTTAACTCCTCCATGGTTTTGTCTTTTCTAGGTGGGCATAGCACTAAAATATTCAGTATGGAGCCTTTCTGATTTACTTCTTTCACTGAGTAATATGCACTTAAGTTCCCTGCTTGTCTCTTTTTTTAAGATTCATTTTTATTTATGCATACAAGAGCTGGGGTATAGGCCAGAGGAGGGGGGGGGGAGTGAGAGGATTCACCAGAGACAGAGTGGGGAGCAGAACAGGCGGATCTACTGAAGCACACTGCTGAGAGGAGCAGCGGGCAAGTCAGGAGAGGTCTGCTGCACCATGTGGGAAGCTCCCTGGCTGGAGGATCGAACTCATGTCACCGTGGCTAGTGAAAGCTTGCTAGTGCTGAGACTTTAACCCCTGCACTGCCCCAGGGAACTCCTCCCACTGCACCCTCCCCACTCCCTGCTTGTCTTCTCATGACTCAATAGCTCACTTCTTTTTTTCCTCAAATGAAATATTTAATTATTTTTTTTTCTTACATAGTTGTGGGCCCCATAGTTTTCTGCCACTATGTCACCTGGGAACCATTACCATAGTCCCTTGTCTTCTTCCCCCTCCAACCCACCCCCCACTGTTTTGATCCACCTCCCTCCCTTGTTGTATACCTCAGATCTATGGTCAGCTTGCTAGTTTTGTCTTTTTTTCCTCACTTCTTTTAAACACTGAGTAATTTATCATTGTCTGTACTACTGTACTACAGTATAGTGTGGATTTAGTTTTGTATGAAACCTCCAAACTGTCTTGCAAATTGGCTGTACCATTTTGCATTCCCACCAGCAGTGAATGGGAGTCCCTGTTTCTCCACATCCTCAGCAGCATATGATGTCAGTGTTGGTTTTGGCTGTTCTGATAGCTGGGCACTGCATCTCATAGCCTCCTTAGTGTGCATTTCCCTGACATATAGTGTTGAGTTTGTTTTCCATCTCTCTATCTTCTTTGATGGGGTGTCTTTTCAATCCTTTAGACCATTTTAAATTGGGCTGTTCATTTTCTTATTGTTAAATTTGAAGTGTTCTTTTTTTTTTAAGATTTATTTATTTATGCTCACAATCTGGGGTGTAGGCCAGAGGTGTGGGGCGGTGAGAGGGTCCACCAGAGATAGAGTGGGGAGCAGAACAGGCAGATCGGAAGTACACTGCTGAGGGGAGCAGCGGACGAGGCAGGAGAGGTCTGCTGCGCCATGTGGGAATCACCCGGCCAGGCATCGAACTCGTGCTGCGGCTGCTGTTGGCTGCTGATGACTCCACAGTGCTGCACTTAACCTGTTGCGCCACCAAGGAGGCCCTGAAGTGTTCTTTATATATGTTGGACAACAGTCCTTCATCGGATATGTCTCCTGATGTTTTCAAACAATTTTCAAAAGAAAATATTTTCAATGAAGTTTAAAAAACTGCCCCCCAAATGTCTCTTTCCATGCCCCTCTACCCCAAATGTCAGGGGTCTTTGAAGTGACTGATAAGAGCAAGTTGACCTAAAAATATATTTAGTTTGAATTAAATGGGCTATATTTGTGTGATGTGAAGTCATTTCTATGTGAAGTTTATTTCTAGCCACTTCACTATAGGAATGGCTTCCAGAGATGTCTCTATTGCCCCTTACCCCTATCTTATACAGCATTAGAGAGATAATTGCTGTGTGAATATATTCCATGATGCCTGGTACCAGAGATAAGTGGGTAGTGGAGACGAAACAAGGTTTAAAATATACAGAGCCAGCAGCTGGCCCATAAAAATTCCCTCAGTCATCAGATGAGTAAAACTGTGGACAGAGGATTCAGTTAGAATGACAATTAGTCAAAATAGAAGTTCTTGCCTACTGGAATCTGCTTGAAAGTGTAGCTTTGTAAGGTCTACATACCCCATATGCTTTCTTTTATTTGATGGAACTCATGTAAGATAAAATATAATCGATTTCAGTGGTTCCAAACACAATCTACAACAGTCTATGAATGGTGAGAAACTGCACATTTTATGCATTCCTAATATTTTAAAAAGTTTGACCAAGCATGATAAAGAAAACACTGAGTTATTATTCTAGTCTTTCCATAGAAGACATTATTACTAAGTGACTGGAATATAAAGAAGTGCTCCAGAGAATGGGTCAAAGAGGACCAAAGTTACTCACTTCCTCCAGTTAAATAAATAAATCCTGGACTGTAACACACAGCATGATGACAATAGTTAACAATCCTCTGTGTGTATTTGAAAGCTGCCAAGAGAGTACATCTTAAAAATTCTCCTCATGAAGGGCCTCCCTGGTCGCTGTGGAGCTGTCGGCAGCTGCGACGCAAGTTTGGTGCCCGGGGGAGATTCCCACATAGTGCAGCAGACCTCTCCTACCTCTTCTGCTGCTCCCCTCACAAGTGTACTTCAGTGGATCGCCTGTTCTGCTCCCCACTCTGTCTCTGGTGAACCCTCTCGCCACCCCATGCCTCTGGCCTGTACCCCAGCTTGTATGCATAAAAGAAATAAATCTTAAAAAAAAAAGACTCATAAAAAAAATTCTCCTCATGAGAAAACAATTTGAATTTTGTAACTATCTATGGTGTTCCTTTTGCAAGATGTACAAATACCAAATCATTAGGTTGGACCTGAAGGCAATGTAATAAGCCAGTTATATCTCAATGAAAGAGTTTGTAACCAGAAGTTGTAAGATAAAAATATTTTAGCCATGGGAGAGGCCGTTAATTAATATAATAATACAAATATTAAAATAATATTTTAATAATACAAATAATAAAATAATACAAATATTATGATCTCTTTCTTTGGACTTTGGGGGCTTTGTAGATTCCCACCTTTTTTTTTTTTAAAGATTTATTTATTGGGGCCTCCCTGGTGGCACAGCGGTTAAGCTCTGGGCTGTGGAGCTGTCAGCAGCAGCGATGCGAGTTCGACCCCTGGCCTGGGAGATCCCACATGGCGCAGCAGACCTCTCCTGCCTCGCCCACTGCTCCCCTTGGCAGTGTATTTCTGTCAATCTACCTGTTCTGCTCCCTCCTCTGTCTCTGGTGAACCCTCTCACCGCCCCACGCCTCTGGCCTGTACCCCAGCATGTATGCATAAATAAATAAATCTTTTTTTAAAAAAAAAAGATTTATTTATTTATGCATACAAGAGTTGGGGTACAGGCCAGAGGTGTGGGGAGTGAGAGGACTCACCAGAAACAGAGTGGTAGTCTTCCCACCTTTTCTTTTTTAAAAAAAAAGTAAACTTAAGATTTCCCACCTCAGTCTAAATAAGAATTTGGCATGGACAGGGTCACCTCTGCCTGACGAATTCTTCATTGCCCCTTGGACAATAACCCCAGCGACCTTCATCTCTCTCTTGTGGGCCTTGGGTGCTGAGCGGGTCTGTCTGGGGAGCCCTCTGTTTTCCTTCGGGAGACGTTGACCGTGGGGACTGGCCTGTCTGCTGTCTTGCATCCAATGACCAGCTCTTTAAAATCCCCAGTTAAAGCCTGAGCCCCCGTCCCTGCCGCCAGGCTGGGTTTGGAGCCAGGGTCGAGCCCCTCACCTTTTATGCCATCTGAGGACACTGCAGTGAGGTCCTGCCAGGACCCCCGCTCTGGCTGTCCGCGAGAGAGTGAGGTCAGGGAGCTGAGGCAGCCCTTCTGCAAGGTGGAGTCACCCCAAGCAGCTGCCGGGGTCCCCCAGCCCAGAGCTTGCAGTTTTACTTGCAGTTCCTCAGGGCTAGGAACAGGGCTGTCGTGTGAAGTTATAGGTTCAAGATTTTGGGAGGGAAGGTAAAGAGTTAAGGGAGTAGAAGTGATTGCTTTGTGGAGGCTTCCTGCACCTTCAGGCCAATTAGACAAAATTCTATGCACATAACAGGCACTCTGCAAATATTTGTGAAATGAATGAACGGAATATGACTTTGCTTATCAGTGCTCTTCTAGAACTGCTGGTCTGGTTGATTAGGCAACCCGTCGCCGTGGACAAAGCCGGCAGGTACCAGAATGAAAAGGACGATTCTGAGCCATCCCAAGTCTACTGTTTCTCTGCTCCCAAGCTCCCAGGATGTCACAGTGTGTCCTGCAGGGCCAGCTGGGTGTGGTGCACGCAGGGAGGTGGGATAGAAGGTGAGGACACACTGGTGATCTGCAGTACTGCTCCTCTTCAAAAGGGGACAGCTGCTGCCCAGGTCCACTCCCTTTTCCCTTGCAAGGACCGATGCCAGTGTTGCCAGATCTTGCTTTGCAAGAGTTACCAGAACTCCGTGTTTCATAATGTGAAATCTCCTACTTTAAGGGCAATGAATTCAAATTTTAAAAAAAGTACCACACCGCTAAACACAAAGTCCTTGGAGGGCTGCATGTAGACCTCAAATGTCAATAGGATTTGACATTTTGCTTCATCTGCTCGCCAGGTATTTGTCGGGGACGCACTCCACCTGGGTCACCAGGGGCAAGAGCCCTTGGCGAGTGGGCAGGGTGAGACCCCCATGCCAGGCAGAGGGCACAGCTTGTATAAAGGCACGGAGGAGTGAAAAAGCACATTGCACTTGAGAAAACAGAAATTAGGAGGATGTGGGAGGAGTAGACTGCATGTTTGGGGCTTGGGGGCAGGTGGGGGAGGTGATCCGTTGCAGGGGAGGGGTCTGTCATTGCTGCACTCAGTCATCCGCCAGGCGGAGAACAGGTTGAGCTGACTGATGGCTGTGGGGAAGGTTTGGATCTATCCTAAAGCAAGAAGCCAGATGGGCTTCTTTAAAATCTGGCTTGAGAGCCAGACTTTGGGGGTTCAGATCCTTACTGGCCTGCTGATGAGCTGTGTGTTATAAATTGCTTATCCTCTTTGTGCTTCTGTTTCCTCGTCTCCAAATGGAGATAATCAGCACGGGTGGATTTGAGAGTTGCAGGAGTTAATTCACATATGGGGCATAGGTGGTGGTGTGTGGTGCGCATTCAGCAAATGCACCTCCTGTCTGTTACATCTCTTTTCATTCTCACCTCCAGGAGCCAGTCTTGTCTGTGAGGGGCCCTGGGAAACCACAGTCCATGTCAGGGATTTAAAAGCTCTGTTCCAGCACTGAAGACTGATTTCGTAGCAGTGCAGAGAGGAAATAAAACCCTTCTCTTCTAAATGGACTGGGAGGAGTATGGAATTACGACGAAAGTCGGTTTGCAGCCTTTGTGTAGGGCTTTCATGAAGAGATCAACCATTAATCATGCACAATTACTCTGACCTTGGGTGAACTACAGTCTCTTGAACATGGAAGATTTCACTCCCGGGGGCCTGGGAATACAAAGATGTCTGCTTGTCATTATAGAGCCCAGAGGACTGGGTCCAAAGTGGTGCCAGATCCAGACTGGCTTGTGATTCAGGCTTAGAAGTGCCCCCTTCCCAGGGCCTATGGTCAGACCCAAATGCCCTTCCAGAGGGAGAGAGCGAGGAGAGTGGGCGAAAATAGGGATATGTCTCTGTCCAAAGTGTATGACTTTGGTTAGTGATTTGCCCTCTCTCATGGTATGTGATGGTATATGATCTTACTGATGCATTGTTGAAGTCGATTTGCTGGTATTTTGTTGAGATTTTCACATCAATATTCATCAGGGATATTGGTCTGTAGTTTTCTTTTTCTGTCTTTGTCTGGTTTAGATTTTAGGGCAATGTTGGCATCATGAAAGGTGTTGAGGAACACTGCCTCTTGGATTTTAAGAAATAAGTTGAGTAAAATAGGCATAAATTCTTCCTTAAAGGCTTAATAAAATTTACTTATAAAGCTGTCTGATCCTGGGCTTTTGTTTTGGGAAAGATTTTTGACTGCTGTCTCAATTTTCCTGTTTGTGATTGGTTTATTCAACCCTTTTGTTTCTTCCTGGCTTAATTAATCTTGGTAAACTAGGTTGTTTAGAAACTTGTCTATTTCTTCGAGGTTATCAAATGTATTAGCATATTGTTGTCCTTCGCAGTCATCTCTATGACCCCTTATATTTCTATGCTATCGGTGGGGGGGAAAGGGGAGGGAGCAGGAGGGTTTCGCTCTCATTTCTAATTTTGTTCATTAATGTTTTTTGTCTTCTTTCTTAATCTAGCTAAAGTTTTATCGATTTTGTTTACCTTCTCAAAGAACCAACTCTTACTGTTTCCACTGATCTTTTGTGTGGCCTTTTTGATTTCTATTTCAGTTATTTCCACTCTTTTCATTATTTCCTTCCTTTTGCTAACTTGAATTCTTGTCTCTTTTTCTGGTTGCTTTAGATATAATAGTAGGTTGTTTATTAAGTATTTTTTTGCTTTTTAGTGTGGGCTTATACTGCAATTATCTTTTGCTGTGTCCAATAAATTCTGCACACATCCTCATTTTCACTGGTTTTGAGACATTCCTTTATTTCTACTTTAATTTCCTCTTTAATCCAAATAGCTCTTAAGCAGCATGTTGCTTAAGCTCCGTAAATTTAAAGTTTCCAAAATTTTTATAGTTGATTTCTAGCTTTATGATATAATTATCAGAAAGAGTATGATTTCAATCTTTATAATTTTATTGACAGTTACTTGTGTCCCAACAGATGGTTTATTCTTGAGAATGTTCCATTTGCACCTGAGAAAAGTGTACATGCTGCAGGTTTGGGCTGGAGTGTTCTGATGATATCTATGTGGTCCTCATTAAAAGCTATAGTTGCTTTACTTATTCTCTTTCTTCTTGATTTAGCCATAATTGACAGTGGAGTATTAAATCCCTTAGTATTATTGTGTTGCTGTTAATATCTCTCTAGAGTTCTATTAACAATTGATTTACATATCTTGGTGCTTCATAATTTGGTTCAAATATATTTATAAATGTTGTTGTTACATTAAGCCCTTAATCATAATGCAATGTCCATCTCTATCTTTTATTGCCTATTTTACTTGGAAATTTATTTTATCTGATATAAGTAGAGCTGTTCCTGAATTTTTTGATTGTCAGTTGTTTTCAGGACTATCTTCTAGCCTTTAACCCTAAGTTTGTGATTGTCACTGATATTAAGGTGAATTTCCTATAGACAGCAAAACGTTGGACTTTATTTTGAAATCCACTTAGTCATTCTTATATTTGTATGATGAATTTAAAACATTTACATATAAGGTAATATGGCATAAATATTTATTGCAATGTTGTAATTTTTTTCAGTTTGTCTTTTTGTTTTTTGACACCTTTCATTTATATTTGTTTAGTTTCATTTGTAATGTCTTATGAATTACTTCAACTGATTCTTGTTTGAAGTTTAGTGTGTGATAATCTATACTTGTGGCCCATAGGGTGGTTTCATTTCAAAGTTGTTCTGATGGGCTCTATTTTATTCTCTTCCTCCCCACTGTATAATTTAGACTTCTCAACTCCTTTTTAAAAAGCACACTAAAACAAGCATTTCTCCTTTGCTAAAATAGATTATCCATGGCCACAGTGGAAATCGAGAATGTAGAGCAGTACTGAGAAAACTGTAATAATCCTGAGTGCTATTAATGTAATCATCTTTCACATTTTTGTTGAATTTATTTACAATTTCTCTCCTATGAAGAGACATGTATTTGTTTTGTGTCACTAAGTCACATAGGGTGTATATTATTTCTTTTACTTTTATAGCAAACCTACTTTCCACTGGGAAAGTACAAAGATCCCATGAGACATTCACATCTTTAGTCACCCAATCGACAGATGTTTTGGGTGCCCATCATTTTTGATCAACATGTTTTTGGAAATGTTTTTGGTGCCCTTCCTCTGGGTGCTAGGACCACAGAAGTGGACAGTGTAAGGCAAGACCCCACTCCTCTCCGCCCTCCACTCTAGGTCGAGGAAATAGTAACCAAACCAAGTACGTGGAATATATAGACATGAGATGGTAATAAATGCCATGGAGAAAAACTAAGCAGAAAAGGGAACAGTGTGTGTGTGTGTGTGTGTGTGTGTGTGTGTGTGTGTGTGTAAGAGAGAGTATGTGGTTTCATTGTTTCAGTTTTAAATAAAATGATTGGGGAAGACCTTACTGAAAAAATGACATGTGGATTGAAGGGATGAGTAGACAGAACGTCCATACTGAGGGAACCACCAGTGCAAAGATCCTGGGGTGGGCAAGTGTGGGTGCTTTTGAAGAAACACATGGCCGTCATTGTGACTGGAAGGGAGTGGCCCAGGGGATGCAGTTGGTGCCTTACCAGATCTCTCTGCCAGCTAAATGCACCCACTTCCTATTGCTATTAATGGCTCATACACCCAGTTCTTCAGAGTATTACTTTTGGGCAACTGGAGCCATCTTGCCTGATGATGGCTGAGAGTTTATCTTCTCTTCCAGAATTATGTCCCTGGAGCCAACGACTGGCTTATGCTGGGGTCAGAAAGCCAAGCCTCCCGTCTCAACGTAGGGCAAGTCTACAGTGCAGTTAAATATTCCAGAGCTGCTATGGGACCAGGCTGAGGCTGCATGTCTAAAACCACATTTTGCTTGGCCCACCCCACTTTCCTATCTTGCTTTTCTCACCTGGTTTCTCTGGAGAACACTCTTCATATAGCCTTGCCTCAGGCTCTGCTTCTAGGACTCCTGAACTGACCTAAGACAGGATCCTTTGTCCTCTGTATACTTAACCAGCATGGAGTCCCATGTTCATTGTGATTTCAACAGGCTACCTCTTTGCTTACCTGTTCTATTCACTCACCTTTGCACCAGTGCATGCTGGTATAATATTGGCCCATGTAGCTCATGTTCAAGTGGCACCCAGAACCACAGTGATGACCTTCCTAAAAGAACAACACCTGTGTTGAAGGGTTAGAAGAAGTGGCTTGGAATCCTGGCTTCCTTACCTTGCTAACAAGACACCTGGGAAGTTCTAGGATCTCTGTGAGGCTCAGCTCAGCTGTGAAATGGAGACCATATTAATGCATACACCAAGGTATATGGAAAGCACTGCAGAACTCTGAGCCTAAATATGGTAGTTAGTGACCATAAATATGGTAGTTAAAGGTCACTGTTGGAGAATACTGATCTAAATTTTTGTTGAATTCCAGAGATGTGATCCTTCATGGGTTCTTCGATACTTTTGGCTTCATCCATGCAGAGTCTCTTTCTAATTCCTAAGTTTCACCAAACATTGAGGGTTGGGGTAACCCAGCTACCCTGATTCAGTGGCTTCAGGTACAACATTACCACCAGGTGGTGGTGTGGTCATATGTCCGAGGCAAGACAATTTGTCCCCCCATCTTGCAGAACTACTAGAAAGGTTTTGTGATCTAGCCTATTCCAAACACTCCTGCTCACTGCACAAACCTTCTGAAGTCATGTAGAATTCCCCAATGAAAATTGCACCCGTGCCAAGATATTTTTAAAAATGCATTTGCACAGTGACTTAGCACTTTCAACAACTGCAACCAGACTGTCTTGAAGCAAAAGCAATGCAAACTTCAAGCAGGTGATAAATTGTGGAATGAAAAGATTGGGAAGAAATTTCCCCAGATGAGTTTGGGACAGTTTAGTGTAGGAAATGGGATGGAATCCAGGATGTTGTGTCTTTATGGAGGCAGGAATGTGTCACTTGGCATTCCTGAAATTCCATTCCAAGAGAAATCTCACAGAAGGTGCTCAATAAATGTGAATGGGATCAAATAATTAATCTATTCATCAACCCACACATGCATAAGGTAATGATTAAGGATAGCAATAGTGTAATACGCTTTCTCTATAGGATGAGAATAAGGAAATTCACTTGAAATAGGCGTGTGCTTTAGCTTTAGGGAAAGGTGGGCGGGTTGCACAGGCGATGTAAATGGGGTTGAGTTGCTCCAAGATCTGTGAATTTTCTGTGATAGCTTACCCCTTCGAGGAAAGAAATTTTCCAAAAATGCTGCGGTTGCTGTTAAGGCCTTACCAGGTCCCTGAATATGATCAATCTCTGTTCTTCCATGGTGCCATGGAAGGGAGATTTGAAGCATGGTTTCCTTCCGCCCCATGCCAGATCTCTTTGGCCAGTCTACCTTGCCTAGCCTCATCTGCGGCTCTCCTTGTCACCAGTCTGAGACCAGGCCACGTCACTAACAGCTACTCATGAAGGCCCAGAAGGATGCAGGGAGACAAACTGAGAAGGCTTAAGGGGAAGGTGAATAATCTGCCCCATCTCTTCTGCAAGCATCTCTAGAGTAGCTTTCTTCTTATTTTCTGGCTCTTGGTAAAGCAGAAACTACCATATTCCCTCAAGCTGGAATGGCTTTAATGCATCTAGACTGCTTAGGGTTGAAATTCCAGGGAGCTGGGCCTAAGGAGAGAAAGGACATCTCTGTCCGGAGTGTGTATGAGCAGGACATGCAAATGGCCTCAGATAGTAGAAAACTTGACATGGCATCTTTTTTTTTTAATTTTTTTTTTTAAGATTTATTTATGCATACAAGCTGGGGTACAGGCCAGAGGCGTGGGGCGGCGAGAAGTTTCGCCAGAGACAGAGTGGGGAGCAGAACAGGCAGATCGACGGAAATACACTGCTGAGGGGAGCAGCAGGTGAGGCAGGAGAGGCCTGCTGCGCCATGTGGAAATCTCCCCAGCTGGGTATCGAATTCACGTCGCTGCTGCCGACAGCTCCACAGCGCAGCGCTTAACTGCTGTGCCACCAGGGAGGCCCTTGACACGGCATCGTAACTAAAAACAAGAAGCTTTTAGTAGGTGGTCGTTGGCACTGATCAGTCATCAGGGGAATGCTCTGGGAAGCTGCTGTGGTTTTCTGAGCTTTTCCCTCCAGTCCACAAGATGGTCACTTCTTGCATTCCTGGAAGAGGAACAAGAAAACAGAGTCCAGAAAGTACTCGGTCCCTTACAGCTGCCTCCTTGATTCAATTGATGATATTTCCAACATTCTCCTTGTTGATGTTTCTGCAACTTTTATTCAACTTTCTGAACCAGAACGGGACCTATAGCTGCAAAGGAGGCTGACAAAGAGCTTACTTAGCTGTCTTGCTTCTCTAGTGCAAGGAGCTGGGAGTGAGGTAGGGGTAGGAGTGGAAATAACTCTTGGGTCTCGCCTCAACATCATGAACCCACTTTCAACAGTTTGCCTTCCGCATTCCCACTTCTGATCTGGAGACCCGCATCTCGCCTGATAATTCGCATCTGGATTGTCCACCTATCCTGATAATTTGCATCTGGATTGTCCACCTATAGGAGAAGACCCCTCTTCTCCCCATTTTTCATCAAATGATGACAAAAACCAGAAAATCTCTTGTACTCATACAAGAGATTCCCAAGGCGAGAGCTACCATCTGCTGAGAGCTCATGCGCCCAGCACAGTGCTAGCAATTTCTATATGTTAATCCTCACAGTGACCGCTTCATTGGTTCCTGTTCAGTCACTTCTGTTTTATAGGTGAAGAAAGCAAGACTCAGAGTCATTGAGAGATGCGTCTGGCTAAAGAGAGGTATGTTTGGGATCTGAGCTTGAGCAAAGCTGTGCTCTTAGCTGCCGCCACCCAGTCATCAGCAGGGTTCGCTCCAGCCTGCCTCCCCTTCTACGGTCAGTTACCAGGGCCGCTCTCCCTCTTACTCACAGACGTGCCTGGGGCCCCCCCACCCCGCCCCACTTTCAGGGCCTGTTGATGCTATTCTTCCAGGCCGGCAGTAAAATGACATTTATGAGGATTTTTCCCTTTGAAGTAGAATGTTTGCGCACTTTACTTTAAAGTGAGGGGAAAAAACAAGAGCTCGGGCAGATAAATAACGACAGCCTTGGAGAAAGGGCGTGACGCATGTGGCTGGCCCATCTCCCCTCTGTCATATCGAGTGATCTTCCACAGAAGGATTTTTATTTGTCTCCTTTCAAGTAACTCTCTTTATTAACTCCTTTCCTCGACTTTCATTCCTTTTACTTAAAAAGGAACTGGTTAATTGTTTCATTGGCTTTGTTTTTTTTGACCTTCCTTTTCAGTTACTGTTTCCTCCTTCTTCCCTGTGTTTTCTTTGGGGTTGGAGGACATTCTTCTGAATGCTCTCCTATGGGATTTGTGTCAAAGATTGGGAATGAGATAGAACTTTGGAGAACTGCGACTGCCATTTGCTGGCTGTTTGACCTCAGGCAAGTGGTAACTTCTCTGAATCTGTTCCTTCCTCTATAAATTGGGGATAATGGTATCTACCTCCAGGATCGTGGAGAGACCAGGTGCCTTAACAAAGCTGCAGTCCACGTGTTGTCTTCCCTAAGGAAGCGGGGAAGACATTACTCCTCCCTTGAATATTGATATATTCACTTTTTATAAATCATAGCTATCCTCTCCTCTCCTACCTAACCTACCCTACCTCACCCTTCCCCACCTTGCAGGGCATAAGGGGGATCTCATAACTACTCAGCAACACAGACAATATGTAAATGAATGGGTGTGACCGATAGAACTTTACCTATAGACCCTAAAGTTTGAATTTCTATGATTTTCACATGTCAGAAAATCTCCTTGTTCTGATTGTTTTTTTTTTCCTTCATTGAAAACACAACACCATCTTTACAGCTTGTGGACCATGTGAAAGTAACCTCTGGACTACAGTTTGCTGACCTGTGGTATAAGGAATAGAACAGAGATTTATTCTATGGCAATTTTTATTCTTTTTAATGATGCGGAAATATTGATGTTTTACTTAAAATAAATAAGTATATGCTTTTTATAACATAGAGTACCAGATGCCATGAAAATGTATATTTTTCTGATGCACAATATGTAATTTTAAAACTGCCTAAGATGTTGTGTCAGATCAATTGATAACTGCAATGTATAAAACATATGAAACTAATTCCAGGAAATACCTTATATTTATGTCCTTGGGTCTGAATTTCTGAGCTCTCTGTGTTTAGGGATGGAATTTGGTTTATTCAAGGAGTAGCAGGTTATATATCTTGATGGCTACATTAGCTCGATATTTCGTTTCCTTTCTGGGGCAGGTAAGCCTTACAGATTGTTTTAGTTTGTAGCAATTACATTTGCTTATCGCTATGAAACAGAATTTCATTTGAAGCCAGTTATTAATGTCTAAAATGCACTTCCAGGAAATAATTTTGAACATTTTATTTATTAAAAAGAACTCAATGTTTGTTCAAAGGCATTGATGTAATTTACAAAGTTGGATATGAGATGTTTTATGAGGTAATATAAAAATGCCATTTTCTGAGACCCTCACTGCTTAATTGTCCTGGGGAACATTCGGTGTCAGAATAAGGTGCTGTTTTGTCCTTGACCTTTATGCCACTAATCAGTAAGTTTATTAAAGAAGTAAACAAACAAAAACAAATATTCTACTTTCTCCAGCCATGAATCATTCTGATTTGTGGATTGATTTTTCTAAAACATCTTTATAGGTATACAGACGAGGCCACTTCAGTTAAATACATTTTTATGGCTCCCTTTTATGGAAAAAGAAGAAATCTGGGGATTTGGAAACATATGGAGAATCCTGGACATCAACTGTGCTAACAGGCAGGGTAAATGTCCCATCAGAGTCTCCCCAACACTTACTCTTCCACTTCACTCCTAAGGCATGAAATTCAAGCATCCACCACTCTCTACCTGAGGACCTTCTCTCGGCCTCCACGAGGGGCTGGCTAGAAATACAGGGGAAAGTTCGTAATGCCTGGAGCAGCCGTCTACCCATGGTGGATGGATGCTGGAGAAAAACAGCCCAGCTTCTTCACCCAACAGGGGCAGAACTCTGAGTCACATTCTGTAGACCATCACAGAGCTCCCCATAGGGTTGAGGTCCTAGTCAACTGGGGACCTATTTCACAATGCATTGTAGCAGCTACCCACTGCTGCGTAACAAGTCACCCCCAAGCTCAGTTGCGTAAAGCAACCAATGTGTATCACTTCAGTTTCTGTGGGACAGGAGTTCAGACAGGGCTTAGTTGGGTGGCTCTGGCTCCATCGTCTTGCAGTCAAGAGCTTGGCCAAGGCCGCCATCATTGGCAGGTATGGCTGGAGCTGGAGAATCTGCTCCAAGTTCACTTCCAGGGCTGTTGGTAGGAGTCTTCAGTTCTCACCACATGGACTCCCTCTCCAAGGGACATCCTGACTGCTTCCTGACATGGGGGCTGAATTCTTCTAGAGGCAGTGATCCAAGAGGGATGGAGACCAAGATGGAAGCTAAAGGCACTTTCACTTTTTATAATGCACTGGAAGTGAGTCACTAAATCCTGCCCATACCCAAGGGGAAGGGAACTGGACTTCATCATATGCATCTTCCACTGATTGTTCCCCTTTGCTGTTACTTCCACCATCCCAGATACTATCCTTTTTCAGGGTCCACTTTGGGGAAGCTGAACCCCAGATAGCCAACACCACCACTGCCAACCACAGAAACTGCCTTACTGTGCATCAAGTATCAGATAAATCATTTTTTTATCAAACACTTTATTTGCATTCTATTTTTCATGAGAATAAGGGTTTGGGGCATTATTTTATAAATTAAACTGACAAAGATTAAGGCGTTTGTTACTCAGTATCATTCAGAGAGCAAGTGTCAAAGCCTGCCCTGTATTCAATCATTCAACCAACTGCCAGTCACTGTTCTGGGCACTGAAGATAAAATAGTGAATTACTGCAGATGAAATAGGTTATACAAATGTTCTTCCTGCCCTCCAGGCACTTACAGTCTCAAGGGTGAGGAAATAAACAAGTTATCAAGCTAATAAACATAACATCACACGCTGCAGTGAGTGCTATTATGAGAGAAAAGCATCTAGTCTGTAGGAGGGGTTAACCAGGCAGATCTACTTTAGCCAGGAGGTCCTGGAAGGCGTTTTGGAGGTGGTGACCTTATTCTGGTGCTGGAAGGAAGGCAAGGAACCAATCATTGAAAAGCGTCAGGAAAAGCATTCCATACAGAAAAAACCACGCGTTCCCTTAGAGCCAGACTCTGTATTTCTCGTTTGGTCCAACCGAGGCCTGCTAGGTCGGGGGGAGTCCCAGAAGGACAGGTTCTTCCCACACCTCATCACCCAACCTATCACTGGGACTACAGTAACATGGTCCCAACTCAGGCTGACATCTTTGATGCACAATTGTTGGGGGTTGGGCCAGGAGCCACACAGAGGTAGAGGTTGCAATGTTGGAGAGAGCTGTGTCTCCCATCCATGGGGAAGGATGCAAGGGCAGGCTCAAAGCAGCCATTGTGTCCCACGAGCCTTCTAGGCACTGTCACCAGTGCACATAGTGGGTGATCTTCTCACTACCTTCCAGGAAGGCCACATGTATCTCCATTTCCAAGGAAAGAAATGGCAGCTCAGGGAGCCTATTTTGTCTGACCAAGACCTTGCAGAGCAAAGTTGATGGACCCTGAAGCATCTGCCATTTCTGCTGTGCAATTTGATCTTCTTTCTAGAAGAGAACACCTGCTGTGCACAAAGACTAAACATCTTTCTCTCCTCCCAGCCTGGGACATTGTTATCCTCTATACTAGCCAGGGTAGATGAGTGGCTAAATTAGCAACAGCAGCTCCAGAATATCTGTGAATTGACTCAAAGTTGTTTCTTGGTTATTCGGGGGGTGAGAGGGTGGAGCCAGGGATGAGGGTGGAGAGGAGCCTGCCCCATGGAGTCATTCAGGGGCCCAGGTACCTTCCACCTTGGACTCCACCTTATTTGATGCCTTAAGTTCTTCTCTTTCCAGACAAGAAAAGGGGGATTGTGTGGATCCCGAGAGAGAGGATTTTATAAGGGCAGGCAGGCTTGGAAGTAGCACACCACACAGTCGCTTAAGTTCATGGACCAGGATTTGGTCACGTGACCCCACCCAACTGCAAGGGAGGCTGGCAAATGTGATCCAGTTGAGGGCTAAATGGATTTGGGGAACAGCCAGCCAGTCTCTGCTACATTTTCTAACCACCCCCCAAAAGAATGGTGATTATTCAAAATAACCTTTTTTATTGAAGTGCTTTTCCACGTTCTGTCTTATTTTGTTCTTACTACACTGAGGACAGTAATAGGAGTAGTACATCTGGTGCTGGTTATGGTCACTCTAATAACTTAACCTCACAGCAACTATTATTTTTTGTCTTTTAGGGATGAGAAAACAGAGGCACAGAGAGGTCCAATCCTTTGCTCAAGTCACACAGCTTGCTAGTGGGGGAGCTGGGATTTGAACCTCAGCTGCCAGGCCCCAATGACCATGTTTTTCCCCACAGTGTTATTCTGCATCTGAAAAGGAGATACTGCAGCATCACTGTTCTGCAGAGGAGGAAAGGGCGGCCCAGAGAATCTGAGCTTCTTGCTCAGAGACACACAACCAGAACCTGGATTTGAACTCGGATCCTTTCTAAGTAAGCCTGGAGGGCGACGCCCAGGACAGGACTGGCCTTGTTCTGATCTTCCGTTGGAAGAGTGAATGTAACTGTGCTGTCCAGTGTGATAAACATCTCGGAAGCTGCTGGAGCTGCAGGAGACTCTGCCCAGACCCCGCTCCCCCTTCCCTTCCCTTCCCTTCCCTTCTCTAATGAGCCCGGAGACGCCGGCAGGCCGGCGGCAGCCAATGGACAATTAGCGGAGAGGGCTGTCCTGCCTGGGCTGGGCCCAGCATCAGGGCCCTAAGTGTCTGCTTATTAAATCACGGCCCGGCCTGGAGCCGGCTCTGTGCCTCCCCCAGCCCCCACGGCACACAGCCCTTTGCAAGGCGGCCCCCTGGGATGCAGCTCAGCTCAGCCCACAGCGCACAGCATCCGGGGAAAACACAGCAGAGAAAGACAGGAAGACATTCTGGCCCAGCACAAAGGCCTGGGCGTCAGCAGCAGGCTGGGAGCACATTCCTGTGCTTCACAACAAAGGGGAACAGGAGCCCCTCCTGGGTTGGGTGCCCAGCAAGCACCTCAGCTCTCTGAGCCTCAGTTTCTCCCCTCTTCTGGAGGGACTGTTCTGGCATCCAACCCACCAGCAATAAATGAAATAATGCACATGGATTGCCTAGCTCCTTACCTGGCAGAGAATCAGGGCCTGAGCCTAACTTGCAGCTGCTGACTAAGATGCAGATTCTCAGGCCAGCCCCACACCTGCAGAATTGGAGCTAGAGCAGAGCACTCTGCATTTATAGATTCCACAGATGGTCTAGGTGCACGGTAGAGAGGAGGAAATAATGCTTTTGCGCAAGAGTCAGCATCCTCCTTCTCTAAAGGCCAGAGCTTCAGTCTTTTCATCTTTGCTAGGCACGCCACACAGCTGCAGTGCTGCTCTCAGTCATTACGATGGGTGGCCAGCCATGGTCAACAGACCGTTGTAGGGGCCAAGCTGTGTGCCAATAAAACTTTATTTACAAACATTGAATTTTAAATCGCATATCGCCTTCACCTGTCATGAAATAGTTTTCTTTTTAAATTTGTGTCCCAACTATTTGAAATAGCAAAATCAGTCTTAGCCCACAGGTCACATAAAAACCATTTGTGTGTGGGATCTAGCCCTGGAGGCCACAGTTTGCCATCCCTGCCTTGGAACAGCGTTGTGGTTTACAAATGTAACGTAAGTCACTCAGGTCATTCAAAATTCTCTAGCCAGGGCCTCCTTGGTGGTGCAGGGGTTAAGTCTCAGCACCATGAAGTTATCTGCAGCCACTGCGGCATGAGTTCGATCCCCGGCCAGGGAGCTTCCCGCATGGCGCAGCAGACCTCTCCCGTCTCCCCACTGCTCCCCTCAGCAGTCATTCTACCTGTGCTGTTCCCCACTCTGTCCCTGGTGAAGCCTCTCACATCCCCCCCCACACCCCTGGCCTGTACCCCGGTTCTTGTATACATAAGAAAACATATCTTTAACAAAAAAATTCTCTAGCTACACTTAGAAAACAAATGAAAAACAAAACAATGAAATACATTTCATCTAACCCAGGATAAACAAAAATATTTTGTTTACATAAATTATGTATTTTGTTTACATAAATATGAAAGTATTAATGAATTTTTCATTCTTTTTGTGTTTTTTTTTGTTTTGTTTTGTTTTATTTTGGGAACCAAGCCTGATGTGTATTGCACGCTTCCAGCACACCTCAGGCCAGTCTAGCACATTCCACTGAACAGCCACGTGAGCGCTCACCCCAGCCTGGACCTCACAGCTCCAGGGGATGCCGCCACCATCTGTCCCATGCAGGACTATGAGGTGGCCTGGCCATCCTCCCATCTCCTGGAGAAACTGAGGCCCAGAGAGGGAAGGTGACTCATCTGAGGTCCTACAGCAAGCTGTGTTGCACAAAGTCCTGGCTGGGACTTCTCGGAGGTCAGAGGTCCCTGTTGGGTGGGGACAGAACACCAGCCTATGAAGCCCCTCCTAGGAGCAGGGGGTGACTCACCTTTCGACCAGGAGACAGAGGCAGAGAGACAGCCTGAGGGGCCCTCTGTCACCTGCCCGGGACATGGGGGACATGGCGCTCGAGCGAATTTGTATCAAGCGACTGCTGCACGCCTGTTCCTGGCTTCGTCATCAAGCAGCGTGCGCCTCCCTGTCTTCTGTCACCGGCTGCGCGCGGCTCTGTCCTTCCCAGGTCACACCAGTGTGACACCTCCCCAGTTTCTGAATTCCTCCCCCACCCAACACCCCCGGCGTCAGCCAGTTCCCCTTCAGTGTCTGTGTCCTGGCTCTCTTGCCTTGCCTCACCTCCAGCGCTCTCCTTTGAATCTTGCTTCCCTGACAAACGGTGGGGCTTTCCCCTGCCCTTCCTGAGCCCTGGAGGGGCCCGGGTGGCTGGCACCCCTACCTCCTCCTGAAATCTCCCAGCTTTGGGGTCCCTGCATGGGACCCCGCACATTCTATCTGCTGCTGCGTCTGCCTCCGAGATCCACCCCTGCCCCCCACCTCATAACCAACTAGTCCTCACTAGTTCCTCTTCTTCCTCTTCTTCAGCGTCTGCTGCAGGGGTCTCATCCCCCGCACCCCCTCCTGCCCTTGGACACCAGACTTGCTCTTACCCCAAATGCAATGCCCATAATCTCCATCTCTGACCACACCCATTCTTCTAGCATCTTGCCCCACCCCTGACAATTCTGGACCCCACAGAAATCCATAGGGGGTGCCCCTCTGCTGGCCTCTCCTCCTCTCCCCCACCCCTCAACCAGCTGAGATTCCAAAAGGGGCATTAGAAGAACACCCCTCCACCGAGTACATTTACACTGTTTTCCCTCCTGCCTCCTTTGAGTGCCGGGAAAAAGCCTAACCCGCCCTCGCTGCACCCCTGTCCTTGCCTAGGGGCTGCAAGTGGTGGGAGAACAACTGGGGAGCATGTGAGTGTAACGTCCTCCTTGGCCACTTACGCTTATGCAAGCACAGGACCCCATTATTCAAGAGCCCGCTGACCTGGGTGCTGTGTGAGGGAACCCATAGATGCGGGAGCACCTACGGTCAGTTGACTTTAAGGAAAGGAGAGTCTGGCCTCCAAAATGCGGTGGGCCTCACCCAATCAGTTGAAGGCTTAAGAGGAAAAATAAATAAATAAATAAATAAATAAATAAATAAAACAGACCCAGAGGTTTCTTCTGGAGCCTCAGCTCCTGTCCGGGTTCCAGCCTGTCTTGTGGATTCCAGACTTGCCAGCCCCATTCCTTAAAATAACTCTCCTGTTGGCTGTTTTTCTGGAGAATGCTGCCAGCGCCTCCATCCTGCTGACCTTGCCACTTCCAGCTCCAGGGAGCCATCGGCGAGCCCAGCACGCCCGTCACGCTCATGGCCCCCGCTGTCCCTGACTGCAGTCTCCAGCAGCTCCTTCCCCAGCCTTCCATGGCCGTGCAAAACAGAACCTCGAGGCCCCAAGTTCAAATCCCCTTAACCTTGCTTTGTTGTCCCCCGAAGCACTCAGCTTCCTCCAGCATTCTCCGTATAGACGAACCAGCTTTCTCCCACCGGCTGGTAAGTCCCGTGAGGGCAGGGGCTTGGTTTTGCTCACGGCCTGGAATGGCGCCAGCACACCACAGACACTCCGCAATGAGTGAGTGAACTGCCGCATGCACCGCTCCCCTCAGCCTCTCATTTTCCCTGTGGGGTGGGTACTAATGTGAACCCTCGTTTTGTAGATGACGAAATGGAGGCTCAGTGAATTAAAGTCAGGTGTCCCAGTCTACAGGATGTGAGCTCACACCTGTCTGTCGGTCTGTCTGTCTGACCAGCTCAGCTCCCCCATCGCCGGCGCCCCAGGGCCTGGCCCGCCTGCTGGGAGCAGTGGGAGCAGTGGCCGCCCAGTGGGGAGGAAGCCCTGGCTGTACCCACAGGAGAGCTGGGCTGCGTCTCACAGCTGTGTGACCTGGGCCCAGTACTTGCTTTGCTGAGCCTCAGTTTCCCCATCTGAACAACGGTGACCATGTCACCTACTTCACACCTTCCTACTTTAACTCAGTTTGCTAGAACCAGCGGCTTTTCCCAAAGCCACATTCAGGTCTTGTCCCCCAAGACTGCCTCTCCCCCTCCACAGGACCCCCAGACCTGGCCCTTTCAGGGTCAAGAACGGTCTCCATCTGGGCTGTGTGTCTACCTCTGCCTCTCACTGACAGGCCCGGATGGGGAGTGACTCCTGAATTCCTTGTTCATCCTGCCATCATTGTCACCTGGGAGATGTCAGGGCCCAGAGCCCCCCTAAAGTATCCATTGTGCAATTCCACCCTCCCTGTGGACACATCTAGCTACCCAGTGGCTTAGAGATTAAGGTGTGGATCCTAACTCTGCAGTTCACCCGCCCCTGCATGGCCAAGCACAGCCACTTCTCTCGGGGCCTCAGGTTACCCATGTGTGAAGGGCTTCACTTGTGCAGCTGGAAACCCACGTAAAAGGGAGGACCAGGCATCGTCCGTCCTTACCACTCAGCAGAGACTTGTGCCCGGCACTTTCCTTCAGCTTTAGAATCCGACCAACTGGGGTTTGAGCCCCAGCTCTGCCTCCCAGTGCTGTGGGGCTTCGGGCAGTGAGCATAACCTTTCTGAGCTTATTTTCTCTTCTGTCCCATGTAAGTAAAAGTTCCTCGTCCCTGGCTAGGTTGGCACAGAAGGCTTTGTGCTCACAGTGCTGGTTCTCTCCTCTTCTTGGACGCACATCTGGACTACATTTCCCAGTCTCCCTTGCAGTTAGAAAGGTGTCATGTGATAGAGTTCTGGCCAATGGGAAGGAAGCTTGGCCGCTTAAAACTCCTACAAAATCCTCCGCGCCCTTTCTTCCATCACCCATCAACTGGATGTCAAAATCTAGGGATTTTGCTGCCCTGGAGCTGTGATATTCAAGGAGTGATCCCTGGACCGGCAATATCAACATTCCTAGGGACATGATAGAGATGCAAATTTGGGGGGCCCACTAGAGACCTACCAAATCAGAAACTGGGGGTTAGCACAAGCTATGCTTTAAAACACCCTCTGGAGTGTTCAGCTACAGGTTCAAGTTGGAGAAACACTGTTCTAGAAGATAGAAAAGACTCAAGTGAGAAGGAGCCCAGCCCTGGTGAGGCAGAACACACCCCTGCTGGCTCCTAGGCAAGCCACCGCGTGTAGGGGTGGCTTGTTTCAGCAGCTGGCCTGCCCCGATGAATGTAGTTTTTATAGTAACTGGCATAGACTGGGAATCAGAAGCTTGGGGCCTGTTGCTCCAGTTACTATCACAGCTGCTTTGTCCCTTTTCCAGATGCAGCACTGAGTGGGCAACTTTGAGGGGCTGGCCCCCCAGGGCAAGGATCTGTCCAGGATCCACACCCTGGGACACTTGCAACATTTGCAAGCCGGCTTGAAAAGCACCCCGCAAGTGGGCATGAACTATGTGCACTGCAGAGGCTGAGCGAGGTGGTGGGGGCGTACTGCCCATGGTGACCTCACTGGGCAAGGCGCAGGAAGCCAGCGACAGGCATCGGCCGGGCATCCCCCAACCAGCTGCCATTCCTGCCCCCATCAGGGCCAGAGGAAGTGCTGAAAGTGCTGGCGCTTCCGCAGGCACTTGGGCCACCTGCCTGGAGGGCCTGCGGCTCAGCGGCTGGCTGGCGGCACCCGAAGGTCTTAGCCTCACAGACCCCACTTATTCCAGAGATCTGCGAAGGGTTAATGGGTGGGGGCCGGGCGGCAGGGAGGAAGTTTTAGGGAGCAATCACACCACACACACGGGGTCAGGCTGGGCCAGCTGGGGGTGGGCTGCCACGTGTGGGCCGGGCCAGGTCTGGCTTTCTTGGAGTTCAGGGGAAAGAACAGCTTTAGCAGCTGGACATCTCCCCTTCCCTGGACTGGACTGGAGTTCAGTCTGTCTGTGCAGGTGGAGGGAAGGATGTGGGTCCCTGTGGGTCCCTTTTGTTTGCACCAAAGGGGCTTGTGTGGTCTACATGACCCACCATAATTCTCAAGGCTGCCCAGACACCTGAGATGGTCCTTGCTGGTCTCCCCACACCTGAGGAGGCTCTGGGGACTCTTTTCCTAGCCACACACTGGTCCCTGGAAAGATGCTGAGTCTCTGAGGGTATCGACTCATTCTAGACTCTTCTCTTTCACAAATGAGCAGAGGGAGGCGCAGGGAGAGCGGCCCCGGCCCAGACCCGCACCTGCCCAGGTGGGAGGGTGAGGTTGAGAGCTGAGCTCGGTAGACCGGTGCTGCGGGGCCTGATTTTGTTGCTTTTTCATCATGGTGAAATACACGTGACCAAAGTTGCAGTTTGCACTATTTTTCATGGTGCAGTGGCTTTTAGTACCTCTGCTCTGCTGCGCTGCCACCGCGCCATCTCCAGAACCTCCTCAGCCCCCAAGAGAGAACAAGAAGCCTGTTTCTGAGCTGCTTGTGTGTCCAACCAAGAAACATCCCTGCGCGCTGCTCTCCCTGGCCCTCTGCGGGACAACCAGACAGAAAAGACCTTTTTCAAGTTGTCTAGTTGGACATGAGCTTTAAGAAAAGTTCACAGTTTCCGGAAGGCCACAAGAAGGTGAATGTTCACATGAGTGAGTTTTGCCAAATATCCTGAAAACTAATGATTAAAAACAAGCTATTACTGTGCTGGTAGTTCGGATGCTTGGGATTAAAACCAGGTTTCCCGTCCTTGGTGAGTGACCTTGGATAAGTCACTGCACCTCCCCGTCTGGGTCTCAGCTTCCTCCTCTGTAGCTGGAAGCAAGGTGCCTTCTCCTGGCAGCGGGGAGGGAGGGGGAGAGGTTCGAGGAAGAGGGGTTCTCAGAGGGTGAAGCATGTTCTAGGAAATTTTTAAGTATGTTACAATCGGATTTTAGTTTTATTAGAATATATAGTGTCAATGACTGTATTTTACATTCACATTTTTTTCAAGATTTATTTATTTATGCATACAAGAGCTGGGGTGTAGGCCAGAGGTGTAGGGCGGCGAGAAGGTTCACCAGAGACAGAGTGGGGAGCAGAACAGGCAGATTGAGGGAAATACACTGCTGAGGGGAGCAGCAGCGAGGCAGGAGAGGTCTGCTGAGCCCTGCTGGAAGTTCCCTGGCCAGGGATCGAACTCGAACTCGAACTTGTGCTGCAGTGGCTCTGGACAGCTTCATAGCTAGCACTGCGACTTAACCGCTTGCGCCACCAGGGAGGCCCACATTCACATATTTTTTAGAAAAAATAAAAACCCCACTAGCATTTTGCTTTCCAAGAAGCTGCTGTTTAAAGTGAGGCTAAGGAAAAAACACATCACACACAGTCTGGGTGGGATACTGTGGCCGCGGGAAGGTGGTCTGCAGCGAGTTGAGGCTGGGGAAGCACCCAGGAAGTGGGTGCAGATGTGTTTGCCGTGTTGGGTGCAGGGTGGGTGCTCAGAGGCATGGGCTGGGTGGGTGTCTTTGGAAGACATGCGGCGGAAGGCTGCAGCTCTGTTCCTAGGGCTCCTGCAGCATCTCTGCCCTGGGCCCTGCCAGTCTGCCCCTCCCTCCCCTCCCCTCCCCTCCTCGCCCTCCCCTCTCCTCCCCTCCCCCTCCCTTTCTTCTCCTCCCCTCCCTCCCCTCCCTCCCTCCGCTCCCTCAGGCCTTTACAAGTTCATGAAGATTGTTCAGCCCCCATCAGGGCTGGGGCAGGTCTCTGAAGAAGATGAAACGAGATGAATATTTCATGGCCCTTGACTGACAGTTGCCAAGGACCTGTTGGGGTCTGGCGCCCACATCTAGTTAAGGCAGGGGGGCAGGCGGGGGAGGGGGGGCTAGCCCTCCCCAGCCAGAGCCATTGATCCGCTGGGCCCTCTTGCGGATGGATGAACGCTGTGCTCGGCCCCCAGGCCAGAGGCAGCAAGTAATGGGCTTTAAGAGGCCCAGACTGAGGGTCACCCAGATCCTCTGGGGCCTGCGGAGGCTCCACCAGGCCCCCAAAGACCCATTTCCCCGTCTCCAGCTGTGGCCCCCTCTGTCCGCAGGGTGCCAGCCCAGGCGGCTTAACGAGCTGAGCTCTGTTTCTGACGCCTGGGACTCATTGCCCCATTAAGGCCTGACGCCAAGCTCCCTTCACCAGGGGACCAGACGACAGGACCGGGAGGCGCCTGCCATCCTGGGGGCTCTGCAGGGGTGAAGACCCCAGGTAGCCTCAGCGGGACCCCCTGGAGACGGCCGCGAGCCATGGAATTCTCCCTTCCATCTGCTCCTTGGATGACGAGGCTGGAGATGGAGAGAGTTGGCCGGCGGGGCTGAGATGGGGATTTATTGCCTGTCTCACCCCAGCTGTTCCTTCATCCAGAGCCGCCCAGGCCACTTAACCCCACTTCGCTTTAACAGAGATGATTGGCGTTGAGAAGGCCTTCCAGCATCTCGCTCGAGCGGGGCGCAGAAAACTTCCCATAGTCCTCCAGGCTTAAAAACTGGTCAGCAACACGGTGATTCCTCAACGGTGAGAAGCAAGCAGAAGCCACGATCACAGTTTGGTGATTATGAGTGTTACCCCGTCTGTCTGTCCACTCCCTGATGCTGCTGTAACTCTTCGCTTCAAATTTAGGGGCTTAAAACTGCATTATTTATGATCTTACAGTTCTCGGGACAGAAGCCATAGATGGGCATCCCTGTCAAGGTGTTGGTGGGGCTGTGGTCCTTCTGGGGACCCCTGGGGAGACCCCGTCTTGTCTTTTCCAGCTTCTGGAGGCTGCTGCAGTCCTTGGCTCCATCGCCCCTGCTCCTTCCTCCAGGCAGGCACTGTCGAGTCTCTTCCTTCATCACACCTTCTTCTCTGACTCTTTAAAGGACCATCGTCACATCGCTTCTCGGCCTTTTGGCTAACATCAAGTGTAAAGGACCATCGTGATGACATTGGGATAATCTAGAATGTTCTCATTTCAAGGTCTTCTGCTTAAACACATCTTGCAAATTCCCTTCTGCCTCGTGACTGGCTGCAGGGTTAGGACGTGGGCGTGGGGGGTGATTCTGCTATCTCCCCTGCCCTGGAAAGCTTTCCAGATCCCACCCCGACTCTATATCCTGCAACTTGGAGGGAGAATTTCCTTTCTCTGAGGTTCAGCATCCCCTGCCCATCAGGCCACGTAGGCTGGCTCCTTAGGCCACTGGCAGATGAAACAAAGTAGAGGAAGGGCCTGGCACTGGTAAGTGACTTGCCACTCGATGCAGGTGTATCATTTACTGGGCACTGGTGACCCAGGCCGGTCAAGGCAGCCCCTCTCTGCCTGGGTGTGGAGGGCAGAGTTTCGTGGTCTGATCAAGGAGCCTTCAAAATCTTAAACTTTGGCCAAGTGAACTCTCGCACACAAAGCTCAGCAACATTATGGTGTTGCTCAGGCCGAAGGGTGGATGTGGGGTCCATCGACCCCCAGCCGCATCCCCCAGTCTTTCCGAGCCCTTGGTGGCAATTTGAAACTGCAGGTCTAGAGAGGAGTGGATTTTTCTGGGTAAAATACAGCTTCCCTTGCAGGGTTTTTGGGAGATCAGAAATGAACCTGGGAGAGTGCCCAGCCTAGAGTGAGCCTGTAATACCCGGAAGTGGGCACCAGGGGCGCCCTTTCGGGTCCTGACTTTGCTTGAATCCCAGCTCCTCCACCTGGAATGGGGAGTGGGGCTGTGGAGGCTGTGGGATGGTGCAGGGAGCCACACATCCATCCGCTGCCTCCTCTCCAGCCTCAGCTGGGCTTGTTCACTGTCCTTGACGTCTGCCTCCTCCCTGGCTCGGTGCTGTGGCATGATGGGGACTCAGCCTCTGCACCCACGGGCCGGTGACAAAGACAGAGCCGCGCCTGCAGAGAACAGTGCTCATCTTCCTTGAGGAGCAGGTCTTGGGATCAGAGGGAATAGGGTTTTCCTTCACTCTGCCCAGGAGGAGGGGAGCATGGTGCCTGGCCCTCCTGTACCTCCAAGCGGTCCTGGGCACCACGTTCAGGTGATTCAGGGGAAATGATCTTGGTTGTGGAAGATGGCAGCCGACCTGCAAATCTGCTCTGGACTCCCCTGGCTGTGTGTCTTTGGGCAAATAAAATGCCCTCTCTGAGCCTGAGCTTCCTGGTTGCCATGTGAAGATTGCCTGGGGTGATAAACACACAAGGGCTTAGCGCAGAGTCTGGTCTTCAAACGTGTATGTTCAAAATGATAAGCAACTGCTATTTTATCAGTACTAGCTAGCAATTACTTTTACGATGATTATCCACTGAGGGGTTAAAAGGAAAAATGTCTATGAGGGAGGACTCTGGGTGCCTTGGCGGTGGGTAGATTGTGGTGACATACATCCGGGGGGGTCCTCTACCTCTGTATCATATACTGTGTGGTGAACTGTTGTGGGGTAAGCGAGAAAGTAGTCAGGTTTTTCCGCCCTCTTCTCAGTATAGGCCTCTGCAAGCCTACACGCGGCCTAATGGCGGGCACCTGTAGGGGGCTGTGGCCTGCATGAATGGGCACACCTGAGCCAGAGACTGGGCTTAGAAGCAGAAGCAGAAGCAGCACCAGAAGAAGGGGAGAACAGAGCGTAGAGCAGTGGACTGTTCGGGGTGTAGCAGAGAGGCCACGAGACGAGCCTGAGAAGGTGAAGATTTGCCAGGGGCTGGGAGGCCTGCCATCCTCCCGGCCCTGTTGGCCCTGTTGCCTGCCCTGTACCTGGTTGCCTCTCTTTATAAGAAACCAATAAAAAGGGGCCTCCCTGGTGGCGCAGCAGTTGGGCGCTGTACTGTGGGCTGTCGGCAATGGCGACGTGAGTTTGATGCCCCGGCCGGGGAGATTCCCACATGGCGCGGCAGACCTCTCCTGCCTCCCCGCTGCTCCCCTCAGCAGTGTATTTCCGCCGATCTGCCTTTTCTGCTCCCCACTCTGTCTCTGGAGAGCCCTCTCGCCATCCCGTGCCTCTGGTCTATACCCCAGCTTATATGCATAAATAAATAAAATTCTTTTTAAAAAAATACAATAAAATTTTTAAAAGAAAGCAATAAAAAGCCTAAAAAACCATCCGAAGACCTTCCCTTTTGACCCGTCTGCCCAACTCCTTCTTGCCTTCTACAACTGTTATCTTGATAGAAATCAATCAGCCCATCAAAGTATGATGGTGAAACAAGCAAATCTGTAAGTGGAAGTTTCCCTCCGCTGTGGGACAGAGCTAGCAAAACACCAGGTTTCTTGTCAGCAAGGCCTTGAGTATCACGAGCAGACATCCCAAATTACCGAGAGAGAGGCCCCCTCTTGGCCTCTGCCTCTACCAGAATCTCCCGCATCTTCGAGTTGGAGACTCTCCCGGGGAGCTGGGTCCAGCCTGTCCCGCCACCCCCAGCCAGCCCGTCAGGCTGTTGGAGGTTGGTGACCCTTCATGTGTACTTGTCCTTCAGCTGCCAGGCCCAGGGGACTCCTGACCTTGGGGGTGCTCCCAAGCACTGCCGGACAGTGAAGACACGGAAGAGGAAGAACGGAGGAAAATGAAGAATTGGGGCAGCCTGCACATTATTAGGATAACATCACCTATTTAAAGTCAATTAGTGTTTTTAACCACCGATTGCTGTGCCATTAACTTACAATAGCAACCTTGGGGACTTGCCAGCGGCGCTCCGCTAGCTTGGGCAGCTGGTCAGTGCTGGGTGTGCAAAGTGGACTCAGATTGCAGACTGATTGCAAGCTGGCATTGCCTGAGCAGGGTGCAGGCAGCCAGAGGTGGAGGGAGAGGGTGCCTGAGGAGCAGGGCATTTCACTAAGTGGATATTTATAGCTGGGCTCTTGGAATAAATGATCCACAGAGAGGGCAGGAGGGGTGAGGTTGCTGGAGGTTGGCCAAGCCTGGGGTGCTGTTTCTTGCCAACCTGAAATCTCAGTGGCTTGGTCCACCCTGGGATCCTTGCTGCCTAGCATTGGTGTTGGGGGTGGGGGACGGTAGCCGACTGGGGTAGTGGGGATCAGTGTCACTTCTCTGTTCTTATACTCCTCTATGTGAACCTTGAATCCATTGCTTACTCCCTGAGACCTTCATTTTCCTTCATGTTAAATGGCATCATGGTCCAAAACATGGACCATTATATAGGTATTCTATAGGTATTCTGCAAAGACTTCCTCTCCATGTAGATGCAGAGGATGGAATACTGCTCAGCTATGAAAAAGATGAACTCTTGCCATTTTCAACAACGTGGATGGAACTGGAGATTATGCAAAGTGAAATGTCAGAAGAAAAAAGGCAAGGACTGGATGATTTCACTCATGTGGCATATAAAGAAACAAAGCAAAGAAACAGACAAAACCAAACCAAAACCCTAGAAATCTGACTGCAGAACTGAGGCTACTAGCGAGGGAGACAAAGGGGGTAAGGGCATTGGGAAGTGTCCCAATGGAGGGTTATTGGGGCTTTGGTAGTGGGTGTGGTGTAAGAGCAAATATTTGTAGAGGTGTGCCCCTATACCCCTAAAGCATAGATAGTATTGTAAGTCAATGTTACCTTAAACATAAGGAAAAGAAAGAAGAAGGTAGGCATCCTGTTCTTTCGTGGAGCAACAGGCAAGAAGAGAGACAGTGGGCCCTACATCCAGTTCGCTTGGTCAAAGGACACACAAAATCCCCGGGAATGATGCTCACTGGCCTGGCTGAGTCATCAGACCTTGAACCGGGAGTGTCAGCCCCTGCAAACCCTTTGGAGTGAGTGAGAAGCAGCGTCAGGAAAGGGGACTCTTCCCCACAGCTGAGCTGATAAAACAGCTGTCCACTCTTCCTGGAACCATCACGCTTAACACACAGTCCAGTAACTCCCATGTCTAGACCATGCCTATCTTGATTCCCTCCTAAATACCAAACCTCCTGACGCTCTGCCCAGTTCAAAGGTCACAGTGGCATTGGAAGGACTGAGTGTGCATTTTCTGCTCTGACAGATGTTCTGAAGAGGGAGCTTTAGAACTTTGAAAGCGATGGCTTCAAGGGTGTTGCTTCATCTATAATGTGCACACTTATCTGGGGGTGCTTTTAAGCCCCCACCCCGCTGTGCAGCCGGTGCTGGCGACCTAAGACCCTGCATTTCTGAGGAGCAGACAGATGGTGCCAGATGGTTGCAGGCCTGTGAGCCATGCTACATGTCGCTGAGCTTTATATGAATGTAGCTTTTGGACAGGACAGGACTAAGAGGCAACAAGGCCTTTAACAGAATCGAGTCAACATACAATCTCAGACTTGATGAAAAATCCATGTGTCATTTTCTTTCTAGATGCTCCTATGCTGGGTCAGATGTTGAGGGACATGGCTGCTGGGCCATGCCAAGCCCCAGCCCCCCAGACTGCCCCCCGCCGGCCCAGGGAATCACTCTTTGCATCTGGATGCATTTGAGAGCCGGGCTGTACAGGGGCCGGTCAGAGGACCCCAGGAAAGAGTTAAACCCTCTGGGAAGCAGAGTCTCACAATCCCAGGCAAATGCAGAAGAAACTGACCCTGCTCTAAGGGTTAATACTATTTTGTTTGCCAGGACTGTTTGTTATATCAGGTTAGAGCAGGCAGAGGTCACAGGGGTCAGCGGCCCCCCTTGCCACCCCCCTTCTCTCCTCGTTCCCCTGTCTCCTCCATTTGCAGCCTCACTGCCTCCTTTAATCGGATGACCCCAGACACTGAGCTTTCCTTGGGATTTTCCTGCCAGCGCCCTCAGACGCAGACGCCAGCCGGCTCTCTCGGGCGGCCCGCAAAGGGAGGCTTGAGCTAAAAGCTGCTTGGAGGGAGGGAGGGAGGCCGCAGGCGATGTGGGCTGCGATTTCCTGGCCAGGCGCAGATGGAGAGAAGGGTCTTTTGTCTTCCTTTGCCTTTTCTCTCCTTCTTCAGGCTCCCAGTCATTTCTTTTTGCTTAGAAAGTGTTTCCCCCTTCCTTCTCCCAGCCCTTGATTTTCTCTTCCTTCTCAGCTCCCTTCCATGTGGGTAAATGTGTGGGCTCTTTCCTTTATTTAAAAAGAAATTTCCGTCTCGCGAAGTTGGTGGCAACAGGCCTTTGGGTCAGTCTTTGAATCCCAGCCCTGCCCCTGGACAAGATGGTAGGTGATTGTGGGCTGTAGATGCTGTACACTTCTGGGTCCTCATCACAAAATGAATTTTGTGACCCCAACCTTGGGGCTTGTTGTTGAGAGTTCCCCAGAAAACACGTGTAGTCTGGTCTGGCATACAGTGGGTGCCCAAGAAATGTTGGTATTTTTCCACACCTCTGTCCCTTTTCTTTCCTTAGCTATGTTTTTTTGAACAATTTTGTTTTACAATTCTGGAAGATTCTCTATGGGGGGAATGTCTCTATGCAGAAAGCCTGGTGATTGATAAGACCTGAGTCTGCTGTGTTGTCTTGACTTGATTTTTCTCTTCTGCAAAATGGGAGTAGGCGTTCTTCCTTGGGGTCCAGTGGTGAGGATTAAATGAGACTATGTGAAATAAGAACCCACCCAGAACCCAGAGCCCTAACTTTGGCTCCTTCCTGTCACTCAAGCCCTCTCTGGTCAGGCTTATTTCCACTGTTATGCACGTGGCATCAGTGCTCACATAGACAGGCTGACTTGTTAGTTTTAATCCCTCTGCTGAAACATTTATTCATTCATCCCTACATTTCCCTCCTTCCCTTTTTCCTTCCTTCTATCTATCCTTCCATCCATCCACCCACCCATCTGCCTGTCCATCCATCCATCCATCCATCCATCCATCCATCCATCCATCCATCATCCTTCCATTTATTCAAAATGATCGCCTAATGAGTAAAATAAATCTAAACCATGCCTACTATCAAATTCTATCGGTAAACTCCAAAAATAGAAGAAAAAATAAACACAACAACAGCAACATGATTTGGGAGCCCTAGGTCCACCTGTCCAGTGCCCTCATGGTGCAGTTGGGGAGGGGAACACGTGCAGCTGGGCAGCTCAGTGGTTTCCAAACTGAGTTCCCACCTCATCTGCCTTAGGAAGTGTTCTCTAAGATTTAAGAAAAAATGAAGTATTAGAAAAAAGAGTTCAGTTGCTAAGTGCAATTTTTTAAAAACGTGTGTGTAGCCACACATTTTAGATACTAAAGAAAACTCCAGAAAGAGCTTTTTTCTACCTTGTTAACCACAGCATTAAGAGGTAATCTCTTACTCACATGATTTTGTGGCATTCTTATCATAAGCCAGGCAATGCGTCAGTGATTAAGTGGATGATCTCATTTAATCCAGTAACAAATCTATGGTGTTGATATTATTGTTAGCCCCAATTTTCAGATGAGGAAGCTGAGGCTCAAAGACGTCAAAGGACTTGAGGAAGGTTGCACAACAATTATCGATAGCATGGTGGAGCTCAGATTTGAATTTGGGAATTGTCACCAAAATCCCCTCTGCTTACACTGGGAGGCTGGTATGTGATGGTGTGTGGTGGGCTAAGGGGCATCAGAGAAGAAATACCAGTGAGTTTATTTCTTGTCTCTTCTTGGTCTAGTCTTCATTCCCACTTTCCAATTTTCCATTGAGCAGCAAAAAGGATTGTGGGGCACAAATAGCCAATAGCCTAACCTTCCATATTCTTGGATTTAGAAGAAATGGAGTAGAGTGCTTCCCAAACCAAAGCCCTCAGAGTTCAAGAATTCCCTGAGAATCTTTTGAGGCTTTGGCTGGATGTGGTCAGGGTAACACCTCTGTTTAACCTTGGAGGTTAAACAGATCAGACGTGGTGCTCAGAGTGGGCCAGGCACTAATTGCATAACCCTGTGGAAGTCACTCTCCTTGGAGTCTCTGTTTCCTCATCTGTAGGAGGGAACTAGAGATAACACTTATGTCATGATATTACTCCAAGAGTTTAATGAAAAAATGTATCTAGGTTGTTAGGGAGAGTTCCCAGCAGATAGTGAGTGACTGCTTAAAAACATTAGCTGTCATCATCACCACCATCATCATCATCATCACCACCACCATCATCATCACCACCATCACCACCACCACCACCATCATCATCACCACCATTATCATCACCACCATCATCACCACC
>PVIJ01014319.1:0-41298 GCA_004024925.1 Scalopus aquaticus | reverse complement strand
GGAGGGAGGGAGGGAGGGAGGGAGGGAGGGAGGGAGAGAGAGAGAGAGAGAGAGAGGGAGAGAGAGAGAGAGAATGTGCAGGAGGAGGAGGAAAAGAAAGGGAAAGAGAAGAAAAAGAAGAGAAACCAGGGCAAGTCTTCCAGAAAGATAGGGTCTAATGCAAGATAATCATAAGAGTGACACATTCCATCATCTTTATCATACTCTTGGCTAGAATGAAGTCACAGGTCCTGTTCACACTCAGAGGATGAAACTACACAGGGGATGAACATCAGAAGTCAGGGACCATGGGCCTACCACTTGAGTCTGTCTGCTGCAAATGGCCTATAAGATCATACATGGTCTGTCTTCCTGTTAGCTCTTGACCTCATTTCCTACAACTGTTATTCTTATTTACCCTGACACAGCCATAGGAGTCTTAGCGATATTTGTTCAGGTGTTACTCAGTTTCTCCAAGAAAGGTTCATCCAATCTTTTGCCCAAGGAGTGCAAGAAGCCTGGCTGTCGTTATTTTATAGCTATACCGTGGGAGGGACTGAGGTTCTCTTATTCAGTATGCAGTTTTCACTCTATCTCTGTTTCTAGTTTTGTGCTTTACTGAAAAACCTCTACTTCCCACACCTAATGCTGCCTTGACGGACCTTCTCTGGTTCTCCAGAGGCTTTACCTTTTGTCTCTCTCTTTTTTTTTTTTTTTGGTATATATTTTTATTGTTATTTACGTCTTTTACATTTTGTATTCCCCTTGGGTAACCCACCACCAAT
This sequence comes from Scalopus aquaticus, assembly GCA_004024925.1. Lineage (NCBI taxonomy): Eukaryota > Metazoa > Chordata > Mammalia > Eulipotyphla > Talpidae > Scalopus > Scalopus aquaticus. Next base: position 40,534 of record PVIJ01014319.1, on the reverse strand, counting down.
TCACCCGTGATCCATCTCTGTGGTCCCTTGTGTTCTTTTCTACTCCATTTAGTGCCCTTATCCTCCCCTCTCCCTGCTGTCCCTCCCACCTGCTGAGTGTCTCCCTCCTATTTGGTTTTCTTATAGTCCTGTTATAAGTGAAACCATTCGATATTTTTCTCTCTGGCTTATTTCGCTGAGCGTGATCCCTTCTAGCTCCATCCAGGTTGCTGCAGATTGCGTGTGTTTATCATTTTTGAATGTTGAATAGTATTCCATTGTGTATGTGTACCACATCTTCTTGATTCAATCATCTGTTTTTGGGCATCTGGGTTGTTTCCATACCTTAGCTATTGTAAATAGTGCTGCAATAAACATATGGGTGCATGTATCCTTTTGGATTAGTGTTTTTGTGTCCTTTGGGTAGATTCCCAAAAGTGGTATTGCCGGATCGTATGGAAGCTCCATTTTCAGCAGTTTGAGGAAACACCATATGGCTTTCCATAGTGGTTGGACCAGTTTGCATTCCCACTAGCAGTGTAGGAGAGTTCCTTTTTCTCCACATCCTTGCCAGCATTTGTTGTCGCCTATTTTTTTTTTAATGTGCATTGTTCTCACTGGCATGAGGTGGTATCTCATTGTGGTTTGATTTGCACTTCCCTGATTATAAGTGATGTTGAACATTTTTTCATGTAGCTGTTGGCCATTTGCTTTTCTTCTTTGAAGAAGTGTCTTTTTAGCTATTCTGCCCATTTTTTGACTGGATTGTTGACTTTGTTTTTGTTGAGTTGTGTGAGCTCCTTGTAGATTTTTATTATCAGTCCTTTATCGGTTGTACTGTGTGCAAAGATCTTCTCCCAGTTAGTAGGGTGTCTGTTTGTTTGATTAATGTCTCTTTTGCTGTGCAGAAGCTTTTTAGTTTGATGTAGTCCCACCTGTTTATCTTTTCCTGCACTTACTTCACTTTTGGGGATGTGTCTTTAAATATTTTGCTGAGATGTATGTCATGTAGAGTTTTGCCTATTTTTCTTCTATAAACTTTATGGTTTATAAACTTTATGTAACAGTCCAGTTTTCCCAGCACCATTTATTGAACAAGCAAAACTTGTTCCATTGCATATTCTTCCCTCCTTTGTCAAATATTTGTTGTCCATAGATATGTGGATTTATTTCTGGGTTTTCTATTTGATTCCATTGGTCAATACATCTGTTTTTGTTACAGTACCATGCTGTTTTAATTATTATGGCTTTGTAGTATAGTTTGAAGTCAGAGCGTAATCCCTCCATTTTCTTTCTTTTTAGTCAGGAGAGCTTTAGCTATTCGAGGTATTTTGTGGTTCCATATGAATTTCATCAATGTTTGTTCTATTTCTTTGAAGAATGTCATTGAGATTTTTATCAGAATAGCATTGAATCTGTAAATTGCTTTTGGTAGGATGGCCATTTTTATAATGTTAATTCTTCCAATTCATGAGCAGGGGATGTCCTTCCATTTTTTTGTGTCCTCCTCTTTTTCTCTTAATAGTGTCTTATAGTTTTCTTTGTATAAGTCCTTTACCTCTTTTGTTAGGTTTATTACCAGGTATTTGATTTTTTTGGTTTCAATTTTGAAGGGGATGGTTCTCTTAATTTCTTGTTCTTCAGATTGAGTGTTTGCATATTGGAAGGCTACTGATTTTTATGCTTTGATTTTGTGTCCTGCTACTTAACTGAATTGGTCTATAATTTTGAGTAATTTTTCTATGGAGTTTTTAGGAGTCTCTATGTATATTATCATATCCTCTGCAAATAGTGACATTTGGATTTCTTCTTTCCCTATTTGGATTCCTTGTATGTCTTTCTCTTGTCTTATTGCTCTGGCTAGGACTTCCAGCATTATATTGAAAAACAATGGTGAGAGTGGACATCCTTACCTTGTTCCTGATCTTAGGGGAAAGGCTTTCAGTTTCTCACCATTGAGGATAATATTGGCTGTGGGTTTGTTGTATGTGGTTTTTATTATGTTAAGCTATGTTCCTTCTATTCCAAGGATTTCAAGGGCCTTTATCATAAATGGATGTTGCACTTTGTCAAATGCTTTCTCAGCATCTATTGATATGATCATACATTTTTTATTTTTCTTTTTGTTGATGTGTTGGATTACATTAATTGATTTTTGGATGTTGAACCATCCTTGTGTCCCTGGAATAAATCCCACTTGATCGTGGTGTATTATGTTTTGGATACATTGTTGGGTCCTGTTGGCTAAGATTTTGTTGAGTGTTTTTGCATCAGTGTTCATTAGAGAGACTGGTCTGTAGTTTTCTTTTTTTGTGTTGTCTTTGTTTGGTTTTGGTATTAGTGTAATGTTGGCCTTATAGAACGTGTTTGGTAGTATTCCTTCCTTCTCAATTTTTTGAAAGAGTTTGTGTAAGATAGGGACTAGTTCATTTCTAAACGTTTGGTAGAATTCTTTTATAAAACTGTCTGGTCCTGGGCTTTTGTTTTTGGGGAGGGTTCTGATTACTGTTTCAATTTCACTGCTTGTGATTGGGCTATTTAGGTGTTCTATATCTTCTTTATCTAGTTTTGGGTGCTTGTATAGTTCTAGGAATTTGTCCATTTCCTCTATGTTGTTGAACTTGTTTCCATATAACTGTTCATAATAACCTCTGATTATTCTTTTGATTTCTGCTGTGTCTGTTGTAATTTCTCCTCTTTCATTTATGATCCTGTTTATTTGTGTTTTCTCCTGTTTTTTCTTTGTAAGCCTGGCTAAAGATTTATTTATTTTTGTATACAAGCTGGTGTGCAGGCCAGAGGTGGGGGGCAATGAGAGGGTTCACCAGAGACAGAGTGGGGAGCAGAATAGGTACACTGCTGAGAGGAGCAGCAGGCGAGACAGGAGAGGTCTGCTGTACCACGTGGGAATCTCCCCAGGCATTGAACTCGCCCACTACGGCTGCCGACAGCTCCACAGCCACAGCGCTGTGCTTAACCAGTTGTGCCACCAGGGAGTCCCTAAATATGTATCACTTTTATTGTAAGAAAGCTTTCAAAAGGCACAACCTCGTTTGAAACCATTTAATTTAATTTAAACCATTTTAAAAGCTATTGTTTTGTTTTTTAACATTCAAACACTGATTTACTGTGTAGTGAAACATCCATTGGCAGTCAAACTAATGAAGAGCAAAGGATTCTACCCATCACCCTTGAGGGAGGAGAGGAGATCTGGTTGGGGAAAGGCCACTGGGCTTGACTGGTATTGGTCATGCTCTATCTCTTAGGCTGCATTGTGGGTACCCAGATATTTTATATTATAAAATATAAAAATGTTTTATATATTTTATTGAAATAACATCGCATTATAACATTGTATAAGTTTTAGATGTGTATCATTAAAAATCAACATGTATATATACTACATTAAATTCACCACTAGAAGTCCAATTCTATCTGTTAACATACAATTGACTCCTTTTATCCCTCCCTCCCCTCTTTCCTTCAAAAGATTCTGAAGATACACAGAATGAGTGTTACATGTACCAAAAAGTACTAAGTTATGATTTAAAAATTAGTTCAAAGGAAAGCATCTGCTTCTTTTCTTAGGTACCTATTGCTCTTACAGATAGATCTGAAAAGGTACAAAGCAGCTACTCCTTTTCAGTTACCTTTCTTTCAGATTATTTGGTAAACTTATAAGACTTCACTTTCCAACTTTCCAAAATAATCTTTGTATGTACTTTAAAAGAATGGCCTTTTCTAATAGTCTGCCAAGTCTTTTTTTTTAAAGAATGATTCTTGACCAAGTTTGGAAAAGCATGTAAATGTTCACTGCACATAAAATCAGTGTGTTCATTTCAAAGGAAATTTCTCCAGGATGCAGGACAATTTTAGAGAATGCAAATGACACACACTCTAATACCAGTTACTAATGTGAGATGAGTTTCATTCAGGGAAAAAATAGTTGTTTAGTGAAGATGTTAGTTCTTGTACCTAAACTCTTACTACATAAAATAGACATTGGGAAATGGAAAGCTTCGGGAGATAATCATCACCATGAACTTTGTTATTTAGCATACATTCTTTTGCCCAGTTCACAAGATTAGTGACTTTGAGTTTTAGGAGGGTACTTCCAGCTCTTAAGGGAAACAAGAGCTAGGATAATAAGCAAAGTCACGTATCCCCATTTATTTTTCTTTCCCTTATTCTTTTTGTTCTCCCAGCTCTGCCCCCTCTTCATTAGGAATGGGGAACAGGAGTTTGATCGGGTTGTATTTGCTGCTTTAGCTTCAGAGGAGTCTCTCAAACTCCTGACCTGCGACTGACTGCAGAATTATGTCTTCTGCCTTCATCTCTCATTTACATTCACTAGCATCTTACTGTGCAAGCCTGACCTCAAGGAGCTCATGCCCGAGCTTGTGAGTCAAGTGTTCAGTGTATGGCATGTGTAGCTACATGGGGCTGAAGAGCTACAGCTGGAAAAAGGCCTACCCTGCTCTAGGAGAAAGAAAGGAAGTTTAGATACATTTCAGAGCCCAGCTTAACCCCAGGAAGCTTTCTTTGTCCACTGAGTGCCCATGCTGTCCCTTAACCCTTTGATCTTTTAGACTCTGCATGCAACTTAGGACTCCATTCAGATGTAGAACAGCTCCGGCTCAGTTTTGGTAACTGCCTATTGCCAGGCATGCTACTAGGTGCCAGGTGAGTAATGCAGAGTGATTCCTGCCCTCCTGGATGTTACAGAAGGGTGAGAGAGACAGGCAATAACCAAGGAACAAGAATAAACAGTTCATTGAGGATTCTCCCTTCATTTGGATATAAACTTGAAAGCACTTCATTTTTTCCCCGTGACTGCTTTCAACCTCATTCACCCAATTTCCTATCTTTCAGTGAATGTTTGGCAGACCCTATAACTTTCCAGTCAATTTGAGTGATTACACTGCAGTCCAGGCTTAAAATTCAACTTGATTTCTGATTTAAGTAAAACCCTTCCCCATTCCATGCTGTACTTCTGCTCATTCCATCTGGGAAGAGATTCTCAGGGATTCTACCTGGTCTCTTCTGGGAAAAACTAGAAAAGCAAATGTAGTGAATGAAATACCTCTCTACTGTAGCTCTTCTCAGGACTGCAGTCCATACTGTATCCTTCCTTTGAACTCATTCTAAATGCCCCTCACCCTTAACTAGCACAGCTGATGATTTAGGTTTCCCTCGTATGGTAGGGGTGGCAACATTTCATAAGGAACAACTTCTTTTTTAGAGTTGTAAGACGAATCAAAAGACAAAGATTGATTTCAATCAGAAAACTCTAATGCAAATAGACTGACACTATGAAAAAGAATCATCTCTTATCTGTGAGCAAAGAGTCGTCTAATGATGCAAGATGTTTAATCTCAAAACATATGGCCATTCCTGCAGTTTGTGAGAGCTGTACCTCTCCATGTGCCATCAGGCTGAGCAGGGGAGAACCAACAGATGTGTGAGTGGGTTGCCTGGGTGTCTAGCACGTTCTTCCCTGTCTCTCTGGTGAAGTAGCTGTCCTGCTTCTTGCTAACAAGCAAGGTCAGTGACCTCTGCCTGTATGCTGATGGCTTTCCTGGCCTGCTGGTCTTTTGGAACAAGGAGATCAAAGTGACTGGGTGGTAGTGGTAACTTAGAGGTTAAGAACTCTTTTGTGTTCTCTGGTAGAAGTGTTATTTCTATGGGAAATAAGACCCACGAACCTGTGGAGTCTGAAGTAGTAGGGAGAAGCAGCACAAATTTCCTAGTGGGTCACTACAGGTGATTGTAAGCAGGGACACTCCTTCTCTTACCCCTTGGTTCCCAGATCCATGCATTCTCCCCATTGTGGACACAGCACAATACAATAGTCTTGCTCTATGTGTAAACTGTACATATACCTTGGGAGTATCATCTCTAAACTGGCACCTCAGTTGTACCTTCAACAGGCTACTCTATCCCTGTTACTGTGGCAACTTCTTGAGAGGTGAACAGTGTGAATGCGCCAATGGATCTCATGGTTATGTGCCACATTTCTTTATCTTCTTTGCTCTAAAATGAGTCCTGTTGTCTAATGGACTGTTGTGCAGGATTCTGTATTGGAGTACTGAGTACTCTAAGTTCTCAGACCAGTGCTGGCTGAGACCTTGTAGGCATGAAAGACAAAGGCACACTGTCAAATCCCAATAGATGAATTGCTTTCTCTTCTAGGTGAAAGGAGTTCCATGTAATCACCTTGGTACCAGGTGAGTGTTTGGTCTCCTTAAAGAATGATACTGTCAGGTACTCAGCTTTGGTTTCTGTTGCTAGCAGGTTAGTCATTTGGCAGTCGCACTAGCCTAATCAGTCTTGGTCAGTGAGAACCAGCCCATTGAACCAATGCAGATTCTCCACCCCTGATGGAGAATAGCTACTCCATTCGTGAGCCCATGGTGCCAGACCCAGAGTAACCAATGACAGAGATAGGCTGATGTCCTCTTGGCTACGTTATTCTGTCTGCTTGATTGTTTAATGCCTTTTCTGTGTTGGATGCCCTCTGGTGAGTATTAACATGTGATAGAAATATCCTTTCTGTTTCTCTCCATAGATTGATCCATATCCCCAACCTTATCCTCTGTATTCCAAATTTTTCCCTTCCATGCCTCTGACCTCCCAGTCAAGCCCTTCACTGCCTAGGTATATCCTTACTTCAGACCACTTCTCCTTCTACCTATAGTAGATGACCAGGTCCAATACACATAGCTGCTGTCTTTCAGTGTCAAGCCAGAATGCAACCACAGTTCATTTTTGGCTTGCATCTACATATCAAGTCTTCTGTGAACCATGTTCTGCCTTTTTGCTCCTTTGTCAGCTGTTCACAGAGGAACTCCCAGGTGGCATAGGTGTGAGTAGAGGAAGAAGTGTGTGCAACAGTGGCAGAAGGCCTGAGGTCATGCAGATTTTTTGTGCCCCAGTCTGTGCTCATCTCAACCCTAGATGTACTCTTTCAGTCTCACGATGTATCACTGTGAGGCCCATCCTATCATCTGATTTGGTGGGTCTGACAGGATGCTGTTCATGATGGGCAACTTTGGTCACATGACCCCTTGATCTGAGCAGATACTTCATCTACTCCTAGGGCACTAGAAGAACATTTTACAATGGTTTATAGTTCTCTGCTGCAGATATCATGGCCTTGCTCCAGGTCCCTTGGAGTTTCTTGTGATTACCCTGAAAGTTCTAGACCAAAGAGCTAGAGTTATTTAAACTGGGCACAGAGTGATGTGTTTATATGTGTCGGCAGAGTTTACCATAAACAACTCATGGCGTTTGTGTCCCATCATATTTACCTCTAGAACCATAGATTCTGCCAGGTTGGATGGTCCAACTTATAGAACTGAATGCATCACTGCTTGGATTGTATGTAGAGCCCTTTCCTACTCTGGACCCCCCTAAAACTTGTAGCTGTCTATGTCACTTAGAAGATGAGTTTGCGGGCCTCCCTGGTGGTGCAACGGATTAGGTCTCAGCCTATGAAGCTATCCGCAGCCACTGCAGCAGTAGTTCGATCCCCGGACAGGGAGATTCCCACATGGCGCAGCAGACCTCTCCTGTCTCCCCGCTACTGCCCTCAGCAGTGTACTTGAGTTGATCTGCCTGTCTCTGGTGAATCCTCTCATCACCCTGTACCTCTGGCCTGCACCCCAGTTCTTGTATGCAAAAATAGATAAATCTTAAAAAAAAAATGAAAATGAGTTTGCACAGTATTTCCAGATGTGGAATATGCTGCTCAAAAATTGCAGGTTCAAACATGGAAATAGAAGATGGCTGAATATGTCCACACAGAGAGGTTTTGTCCCCACAGAGGTTTGTACCCCACACAGAGGGGTACAACAATAGAAAGAGAGCAGCAAGTATGTTGAGGGAACTGCAAGGGAGTAATTATAAAGATGGAACATGGACTCCAAAGAGGATGGTTGTGAAAAATTGCATTGCAATTACAAAAATTTGCATTGCAGTCACTGTAGGTGGGATACTAGAGACAGTAGACAGAAAAAAATGGGATGTTGGAAATGCAGACTGTGTGTGTGTGTGTGTGTGTGTGTGTGAGAGAGAGAGAGAGAGAGAGAGAGAGAGAGAGAGAGAGAGAGAGAGAGAGAGAGAGAGAGAGAGAGAGAGAGGGTCCAGGGTGTCAGCATGAGGGTAGGTAGGTTTTGCAGTGGAGTGGAAGAGTCACCTGAAATCAGAGAGGCGATGAGACCCTTCTGTTTTGCGCATTGCTAATCTTATTGTGGTGTGTGTCTTTACAACTGGACCCCAAGTTCTTATATTTGGCACCTAACAGTGCTGAGCCCATAGTAGGGATTCAACATACACATCAGATGAATAGCCTTAAGATCTCATGCCACACTTGGGAAGGAAAGCATAATTCTAGGCCAAAGAACTAGAGCTGTTTCAACCGAGCACCAGTGACGTGTCTACACTTCAGCAGATGCAGTGCTGCAGTTTGCAAGGAGGTCTGAGGAGCAGCTATGGAGAGTAGATTGACTGTTTTTGATGTTTGCTTTTGGCAGGGTGACTGGGAACAGGAGACATGACCAGAACACAGAATCAGTACAGAGGTTTTGTTGTGTATTTCCAGAATGACTTCTTTCCTCGTATACACTTGTCTGGTTCATTATTTTTAATGCCAAGAACAGCCTGTATAGATAGTTCTTGTTCCTCATGTTGCAAATTTGTGTTATTTTTTTCTCTCTTTTTCCAGAGGTAACCGAGGATAGCTTTGATTTTAGGGGGAAAGATAATATAAAGCCTTAAATACATGCTAAGATACAAATGGCTGAGGCTAGGGTATTTCCTGAGAGAAAGGATATATCTATATACTATATAGATATATAGATATTCTTTTTTTCTGTCCTGAGAGAAGCCAGAAGCCAGAAGAGAGTCTGAAGGTGTGGTTGTGGGGAGACATTGCTCTATAGGGAAACTGGGGGTAGGAGTTAACGTTTTTGCTCAGTGCCAGCTTGGCTGCTGGTGAGCCTCAGGGGTGGAAGGTTTAGTATCCTTTGTGAGCGCTGAAGTCCTGGCAGTGCGCTCTGGGAGATTTTGAGGCAAGTGGAAATATTTACCTCCCTGTTTGGCTGTGCTTACTCTCTCTTCTCTAGGAATTCACCTGGCTTATAAAGTTCACATCTCCTTAAATGCAAGCAAATTCCATGTCCATGTAGTTTTCTTTCTGTGTATTCCATTGTATTCTTTCAACTATTTCTTATGGCCTGAGTATGAAGAAATCAGTTAGTTTACACAGGGACTAATCAGTCATCAAATTGAAATGGAACCTGTGCCAATGCTTAGCAAAGCTGAATTCTGAGCTTTAAAACACATAAAATATTTTTCCCCCAGAAACTCTTATCAAGTCAAAGTCAACTGAGACTCCAAAGATCTGAGTTTTATTTCTAGTTCTACCATGAAATAGTGGCATGATCTTGGATAAGTTATTTCACTTATGGTCGTCAGTTCCTCACCAAAAATGAGAAAGATTGCATCAATGCCAATAATACATTTGAAAGTGCTGGGTAAACTCTAATATGGTTATTAGATGGTGTTACTGATTTTGAGGTTTGAATCTTGGTAAACCTCCCACAGTTCGCAATTGCTTGGGGAATCTGATCAGGCTTTTCCTGCTTTTGTTCCCTTGGTTTTTGTACCTGTTTTAGGGGGCTCAGGGCCCTGTTGGAATAATTGATGAGCTTTTTTCCCAGGTCATATTCTCCTCCTGAAAGCTAATTCCCAAGCTTAATAGCCTTTGCTGAGTCAGACTGCCTCTCCTCTTCTCTCCCAGAAGTGGTGTTGATGTTTCTGGCTTTTTACTTCTTCTTTCCCCTGAGGCCTCTTAAGTTTGAGAATTCATTTAATTCTCCATCTCCAGCTGGGAGTATTCTTGAATTCCGTTTCTCCTCCAAGATCTGTGAGGATACGGCTGTTCATTCCTAGATATCCATTTCCTTATATTTTCAGAATTGAGCATAGTCCCTGACTTCCATTTTCTGAAGTGTTCTTTTCTTTTCCCTGTGCGTCTATTTTCTAACATTTGCTGCTTCCATCAAGAATCCTCTTTGCCTTGAATTAGAGCCAATGAGTATGAGACACTGGCGTTCTTCCAGGGTGTGTTATTTGTAGTCTAACTCCTCTACTTCTGAGCAAGTGAAAATTAAAATTAAGAATCGCCTTTCCCCCTTTCTTTCCATTTCTAACCCTGTGATTCTGACTTGACTGAGGAGTCTGGCCACATGTATAGAATTATCCTACTCATGCTTTGGATAAGTTGAATCTAGCTACCAACCTTGGAATCACAAGAGGAATTTTCATCCCAGTTTTCCATGTATTTGTTGTGGGATGTCAGCGGGTTCACTCACCTCCCTGAGTCTTCTGAGTTCTTATCTGTCCTATCGGTATAATAATTTATTGCCTACTTCACAGCTAGGAGGATGAAATTACGAAATTTGTCATCTGTAATGTACTTTGTACATGGAAGCCATCTTTGTTGTTATTGTTACTGCTGTGGCTGATTTTTCTGGGGGTTACCAGTCACATTAGCACTGAGGGGATTCCCTGGAACACAGGAATGGGCGCTGCTCGTAGGAGTTCTTCATTCTGGATACAAACACTTTCTCAGTGTTTTGCTGGTATTCCTTCCCAGTCTGTGCTTTACCTATTCCTTTTCTTAATGGTATTTTAACAAGCAAAAGTTCTAATGTCTGTCCTCCCCTTTTTATGGGTGTTGCGTTCTGTTCCCTAAGAAAGTGCCAGTTTTCAAATTTACAATCCTGTTTATTTCTAGAATCTTTTCAATTTTCACTTTTTATATTTTGGAGCATGATCATCTTGAATAATTTTTTTTGTATAATACGAGGAAAGGAGTTAAGATTCTTTTTGAAAAATCCTACATAGATATTTGGTCATTCAGTACCATTTGTTGAAAGAATTTCTCTTTCCAATTGAATTGCTTTGAGAGATTTGTCAAAAGTCAATTGACTGAATAAATGTGGGTCTGTTTCTGGACCTTCTCCCCCCTTTCTGTTGACCCATTTATTCCTATGCTGATGTCTTTTTAAAAATTATTGTTATTATTATTTTAAAAAATATTTATTTTTATTTATTTATGCATACAAAAACTGGGGTATAGGCCAGAGGTATGGCAAGAGAGGATTCACCAGAGACAGAGTGGGGAGCAGAGCAGGCGGATCTACTGAAACACACTGCTGAGGGGAGCAGCGGGTGAGGCAGGAGAGGTCTGCTGAGCCATGTGGGAATCTCCCTGGCTGGGTATCGAACTCGTGCTGCAGCGGCTCTGGATACCTTCATAGTGCTGCGCTTAACCCATTGCGCCACCAGAGAGGCCCCTTTTTAAAAAATTATTTATTTTTATTGAGGTAACATTGGTTTACAACATTGTATATGCTTTAGGGGTTCATTCTTTTCTGGTGTGAACCATAGGGACATAAACCCACCACCACCAAAGCACCCACACCCACCACCAAAGCAGCCATAATCTTCCACCAAAGTCAATAGGGCTCCCTCCACCCTATGTTCTCCACCCTTCCCCACCCTCTGGTAGCTGCAATTCTCAGAATTTCTTGGATTTGTTTTGACTGTTCCTTTGTTTGGTTTCTCTATATTCCATGTATGAGTGAAATCATCCAGTATTTGTATTTCTTCTTTTGACTTATTTCACTTAGTATAATCGCTTCCAATTCCATCCATGTTGTTGCAAATGGTAAGATTTCATCTTTATATTTGCTAGCAGAGAAGTATTCTATGGTGTACATATATCACATCATCCTAAGACACTCCTCTGTTGTTGGGCACTTAGGTTGCTTCTATAACTTGGCCATTGTAAACTGTGCTGCCTATGCCCGTATCTTACTCTCTTCAGTACTCTAGCTTTATGATAGGTCTTGAAGTCAGATAGAGTAAGTCCTCCAAATTATTGGGTTTTTAACAATTTTTTGTTTTGACTGTTCTAAGTTCTTTGCACTTCCATCTAAATTTTAGGATCAGCTTGTCAATTTCAAAAATAATAGTACCCTACTGTGATTATGATTGTAATGCATTGAATAGATGGATCAGTCTGGGGACAACTGATGTCTTAATTCAATTCCTTTCAGTTTTGTAGTCCCTTGTAGATAACATATAGTTGAATCATGCTTTCTTATCTAACCTAAAAATCTTTTCCTTTTAATTATAGTATTAAAATCATCTACATTTAAAGTAATTAATGAAATGTCTTTTGATTTTGTCTTTGGATGTCTTTGGATTTTGGTCTCTCTCTTTGATTTCTCTTTGATATGATGTTTTGTTTCTCAGAGCCTTCTTTTTTTGCCATTTTAGGGGGGATTGATCGAGTGTATTTTAGTATTCATTTTAATTTTTCTTAGCTCTAAGTCTTTGCATATTTTCAGTAGATGCTTTAAGGGATTACAATACATTTTAAATTTATCCTATTTAGTGTAGAATTAATATTGCTCCTTTCCTTTTAATTTTCCAATCCCTCTGCTAACCTGAATTCTGTCTTTCACCACTTTAAGACAGGGAGACTATAGCTTTTTGCTACCCCACACTACACAGATAAGGCTTGCCCGCAGACAAAAAGCCAAAACATCACCCAGGAAAGTCCTCATCTTTCAAGGGTTAACGTCCTTCCAGTGTGTTTTGGTCACTCTCTAATCCTTTCATGTTTAAAAAATATTTTTTGTCCTGACTTTATAATGGTTAAGTAGGTGATATACTTTGATCAAACTGCTTTAATGTTAGCAGACTGGAACCTCAATCATGGCTGTATACAGTACCTACTACTCCAATTTCTGTAACTTTTCTTCTTTGGGGATGTTGAACTGCTTTACTTTCTGTTGGAATCCTTCTCTGGAAGTACTCTTACCTCCTCCTGCTCTGCTAAGTCCTTTACCTTTCTTCAAGTACTTTCCCTCTTCATGTATTGTGGTTCAGGCTTACAAATGTCTAAGTTGAATCAAAGATGGATTTTTTCCCCTTATTTTAGAGTAATTTCTGGGCGAAGAATCGGGATGGACATATTTATTCTGTCCACTTGAAAACTGAAGTCTCTTGAGTTATTCTTAAGTGTGTTTAGATTATAAATTCTTCTTGGACCAGGATAGTGTCTCTTTTGTGTTCTCTCAACACTGCCAGTTTATAGGAGCTACATTAATAAAATGCATGTTGAAATCCAGGTGCTTTGGGCACACAAAGCCTTCTGAAATGGTCCAGCATTTCTGGCGTTTTTGTCTTAGTTATTGTCTAAGAGACCCGCTTCAGTGTCCCTGTGTTCTCTGAGCCACTGGCCCCCACTTAGTCAGTTTTCTTGAATGTTCTGTGTGTTTTCTCAGCGATCTGCAGATCATCTGAGAAAGGTGAAAATCTTTCACAGCCAGCACTGAAAGAATGAAGGCTGTTCTTCATTTCAGGAAACGGATCATCCCCCAAGACTTCAAAAATGGTTTGTGTTTCAAGGACAGGTGGTAGTTCTAAAGTTCAGCTTTAGGAAAATACATTTATTATCAAGGTTTTCTCCTGAGATCTTTCTGAGAAAAATAATATGAAAGAATGACTTCACCTACCCCTTTGCAGACCTGACCTGCCAGAGCCCTTTCCCCCTTGAAGATGAATCTAGCAGTCTGGACTCACGGTCACATAGACCGCTGCCTCAGAGTAGTATCTGTGGGTTCTCCTTCTTAGCCACTAGTTATGGGTTTGTGGACCCACGAAATCTTCTTGCCTAGAAGTAGCAGAGCACGCTGACATCCTTACGTGCCTGGGAGCGCCTGTGTTTCTAATGTACAGTCTCTGTCAAGTCATTGATGTAGGGCATATGTGGGAACCTCCATTTTTAATTAGCCTTTAGGGCTAAGGCGCGGTCACAACAAAGGGATCTTTCTTTGAGGAGCAGTATTAAGCTGCAGGCACTGGGGCTGTATACTTGCTGTGATTAAAACTGTTATCTACCTTTTCATCAGTGATCTTTGACAACTGATCTCTAGTTCTGGCTTAACCATTTACTAATTGTATAACCTTGGGCAAACTCGAATCCCAACTTAATTAATCTGCTTTACTCTTTGATAAACAGGGGATGATGATATTTTTCCTGACCACCTACCACTGAGGTTTAGTGAGGCTTAAGGTGTAGCATGGAGATGAAAGGTATTATAAAATATAAAAATAAGGCATAGGGAAGTCTGTCTTCCAAGGAAGGAAAAGTTACAAAGGGAAGCCTTGGTTACTTACTAAGAGAGTCCAGTTCTTGGGGTAAAAACAGAATATAGGCACTCTGGAACTGAGTTTGCCAAAGGCTCTGCTGGCGTAGCCTCATCTCTCCTCCTTCCCCATCCTCTTGCCCCCAGAAGGAGACAGGCCTGGGCACAGGGCAGGCCAGCCCTCCTCTGTGCTGCTAAGTCACCCATGCTGCTGGCCCTTGTCAAAAGGCTGACAATCAGCTCCCTGCTGCTCTTCTCATCTTTTAAGATCCAATTAAACATCTCTGGCCACAGCATGACAATTGTCTGGCCTCCACACAGTGAAACTTCACCTGAGGTGGCATGAAGAAGCCAAAAGAGAAAAGAAAAGCTCCTTTATCTTGGAAAGATAAGGCCCACAGTTCCTCAAAGGTGGAACTTTTGTAGGGCTTGGACCCAGGTTCAGGTTGAACAGCTGTCTAGCTTAGTGCCAAAGGTCAACAGGTCAAAAGGCATATGGCAGATTTAACCAGGTCCACGTGGGTTCCTGTGCCTAGATGCGGGTAGCTTAGGAATCAGCAATGGCTATAGGACATGTGTGAGAAACAGCAAGTGTGAGTGGCATGTGCCAGCAGGGAGGGGTGCTTTTAGGTTAGGGTGGGGCTAGACTACGAGGGGTCTTGAGGTCAGGAGTGAAGAGTTAAACTTTGTTTTAGCTGGATCATCAGGAGTCCCCCTACCTGACTGTAGTGAGCACCCACTGTCCTCTAGTGGCAGCAGGAGGATTCTGCTTATGGAGGGTGTCCTCCCTTGCAGGCTGCCATCTTGCAACATTTTGTTATTACACACAGTCCGGTCAATGACAGTGCATGTGTGTACTGTTCTCTTACTGGCAGTTAGGAAGGTGCTGCATTTGGAAAAAATCAAACACTTCTTGTTCTGAAATGAATGCTATGTAGTTACTGGAGCAAACAAAACAAAACAGATTCTGATCATGAATCTGCTACTAACCCATTGGGCATGTAATAAAGCTACTCTCTTCTCAGGGCTTCTGTTTCCTTATCAGTCCAACAATGGGGAGAGGGGCAGTTGATCAATGATCTCTAAAGATCCTCTTGACTGCTCTCAGTTTCCAGCTGTGGACATGTCTGCATTTTGTGTACCATTTGTCTTACATGTCCATAGGACAGTTCTCGTGGATCATATTTCTGAGGAAGTTTTAAAGATGAATTAAGTGACTTTGAAAAACAAGATCACTGATCCAATTAAGCCTTTACCATGTGGACTTTTGCCGTTGGTTATTTTTCAGAAAGGGAAAGTGGCTTGCCAGCAGTTGCAATGTGTTGACAATGGTGCCCAGATTCCATCTCTCTCTCTATCCAGTTTTCTTCTTGCTGTCAGCAGCAGAGTTTATTATGTGGTAGAAAGATTGCCATGCTCTCTATCGCTGTGGGAGATTTGAGGTAAAAAAGATCAATAAACCATGGAGTTTTTTGAGAACTAAATGGTAGAAGAGGGCCAGGACTGTGTCCTGGCAAAGGGGTAAGATTTAACCAGGTAGAGAGAAAGGAGTCCAACATTGCAGGTGAACCAGGAAGGTGAGGCAGGGCCAGTGTGTTGGCAGGAGTGGAGAGCTGGCCTGGTGAGAGCAAGAGCAGAGGGAAATGAGGCAGGGGCCTTATGCTCCCTGGGGACATGGATATACCTACACAGGGTGTTCTGTGAACTGAGCCCCAAGGTGTGGTCTGGGAATTAAAACCTAGGCATCATCTGGAGGCTTGCTGGAAAAGCATCACTTTCCACCTTAACCTGACTGAATCTGAATCTCCATTTTAGCAAGATCTAAAAATGATTCCTGTGTGCCTTATAGTCTGAAAAGTGCTTAGCTCAGTACAATAATTCTCAGTGATACTGATAACTAGCCCCCACACCAGACCCTCTGAATCAGATTTTTTTGGGCATGGGACTTGGATGTTGGAAGTCTTAAGAAGCTCTAACCTGTAACCAAAGTTGAGATGTACTATTTTTATGGCTGTAAAGCAAGAATGAAAATGTTGGATCAGAAAATAGCACAGTGAAAGAGCTAGTAAAAATGAGTCAGGCAGCAGTACAAAGAGAGTACTCAGAAAGCAGAAATTAGTGGTGATGAACCAAATATACAAAATGAAGGAGAATACAACTCTACCATGTTGGGTCTTGATGGGTGAGAAAATGGCTGTTCTAGAAGTTGCTGTGGGAGAATCTGATTTAGAGAGGATACTGAGAAATTAGTTTGGTATGAGACAGTCTACTTAGATTTGTTGGTAACTATGTCTGGCAGGTACTAGGCGATGTGGCATTGGAGCTTAGGTTGAGGGACAGGACAGGACAGGACAGGACAGGACAGGACAGGAAGTCTGGATTTATACTCCATTATCACAGAGATGGGACCTGTCACATGAATGGTACGAGGTCCCTAGATGACAGAATAAAGGCTTTTGTTGTTTCTAGGTTAGAATGTTAGGCTTGGAAGGAATTTTCGAAAAATTTGGGCCAAATTCTCTGCATGAAAATAGTGCTCTGACCTTAATGATAGTGCAAGGAATGTCTTTCTCCCTTGGCCTGGTTAGCCCCCTACCTGGAATCAGGGAAGGACCATGCTCTAGGCGATGCTGTGGAGTTCACAGAAGGTTCTGGCCCATGTGAAGTTCCCCTGCCAGCTCTGTGACTCAGCTGCACACTGTATTTTCAGAGTACAATTACGTGTAGCAGAATCTCTTTTCCATGGCTGACAGTGTTGCCCATCTGTGGAGTCATTAAGCTCTGAGCTCTAAAAGCAGGGAGGAAATACACAGTGGGAGCCAAGTGGGAACCTGCTCGAATGATGGGAGGTTGGGAATCCTGCTCTGACCCTGGGCTCCAGCGGCGAGCATCCCTTTCTTTAGGGAGAGTGGGAGTTGAGCAGTAATGCACAGATCAGATCAGCAGTAGAGTGCAAAGCAGATTGAAATACACACCGAGATGAAACAAGTAGGCTTGGCATGGGAAAACCAGGGTTCACATCTAAGTAAGCTCTTGAACTTACTGGAGGTAGCCTTGTGCAAGTTTCCTCCTCAGTATAATGAGGAATTTTCTTTTCCTCTTAGGGCTGCAGTGAGCCAATGAAATATTGCTTATGGGAATGCTTTGTAAACTACAGTATACTATGAAATATAACATAAATGTAAAGCTTTACTAAAAATGGAACACCATAATGTCAGATGTATATACAGGTAAGGAGGAAGAGGACCAATGAAATTGGAGGATCAATTTCCATGATGACTTGGGAGGTTTTTGGTATTTCCTGGTACACTGAAAGGTAGGAATCTGCCCATTGGGTTCTATCTTTGTTGTGGTCTATTCACTGTTCCTTCTTCGGTCTGAGACAATTCCCCCCCAATCAATCTTAAGGTTTTTATGTGCCTGTTATGAACATCTGGTTCTGTGTGCACACCTGGCCTTTGGCAAAATTGTGGAGGAAGTGCAACTGCCTACGGTGACCGTAGATAACCTCTTTATTGTGTGCTTTCAAAGCAGAAGTGGACATCCCACATCCTGAGACCAAGGTATGTATGTTCTCTTCTTCTCCTTTCCCCTGCCTGAGTGGTAAAGGACTAGCTGTGGTATTTCCAGGGATACTGGTGTTGCAAGCGGAATATGAAAGTTTTAAGTGGTGATGAGGGAACTCCTGGCATCAGTGAGCTGGGCAGAAACCTGTAGATTTGAACTTCCTGGTATCTTGAAACCATTGTTTACAGCACAGGTGTCCCTCAAGTTGTTGGGATGACCTTGTGGTAGAATGCTTCCCAGTCCTCAAGTGTGTCATAAATTGTATGATCCACATACTAAGTGGATCCAGTTGCTTTATTTTGTTGAAATTCTGTGAGAATCAGGAAGAGAACAGAAGAAAATAAGCTATTGTGCTCTTCATGCAGTAAGCACCATTGCAACACAAGAGCATTAACAAGCCTCACACTGGCTGAATCTATTCAGAACCATTGAAAGCGACAATGAGAAGAAATCTCATGAAAAGGAATTCATCTTACGGTGCTGTGTCTTCAAGCTTCGGTATATATCAGAGTCACTTAGAACACTTGTTAAAAACATTGCTGGACCCCACCTCTGGGTTTCTGATTCAGTAGGTTTGGGGTAAGCTGAAGAATGTATCTTTCCAGCAGATTCTCAGGTGATCTGGTGCTGAAACATTGTTTGAACCACATTTTGGAAACCATGGGTCAGGGGCTTTCCTGTACCTAGGATTCTTTTACACTCTGTGACCTCATGTCAATAGCCAGGGGCTATTGAAGTTCACCCAGCCAAGGAAGAGGAAAGCTGGCTCCCATCTCATCGCTCTGCCTTTTTCTGGTTCTAAATGTTACCACTGCCAAGTTCTCGGAGGTCAGCTAAGTGTGACCAACACTAGATCTTCCTCAATCTTTGGAATCTTTCTGTGGAATTCTTTTTACTCATGCTGTTTTCAGCAGGCCGCAGTGAGCTGGAGGAATTGGGGCATTTTGAGGATTAATGGGGAAATATTTGGAGGAGCAAGTAAAGGGACTGAGGGAGGAAAGTTCCAAAAAAGAAAGGCCCTTGATTGATGAAGAGAAGCCAGTTAGGTAGGAGCTGGGAAAAGAAACCAAGGAGAGGCTGTGGAAGGGAAGGGGAGAGAAGGGACCAAGGTAAGAATCAAAAATACCTTTTTTTTTAAAGATTTATTTATTTATGCATACAAGCCGGGGCCTAGGCCAGAGGTGTGGGGTGGTGAGAGGGTTCACCAGAGCCAGAGTGAGGAGCAGAATAGGCAGATTGACTGAAGTACACTGCTGAGGGGAGCAGTGGGCAAGACAGGAGAGGTCTGCTGCGCCATGTGGGAAGCTCCCTGGCCGGGGATTGAACTCGTGCTGCAGTGGCTGCCGATAGCCTCATAATGCTACGCTTAACCTGTTGTGCCACCAGGGAGGCCCTCAAAACGACATTTTAAACCACTTAGGGATGTAGTTTCATGGAACAAGCTGTCCAGTATCCTCTCTTTGAGTGACCTGGTGACTCTTTCACATCATCAAAGGTCTAGTCTGTTTCTGATGCAGTGTTTGTAAAAACCCTCCCATACACCCTGACATTCTTTGCTATTTACCATGAAAGTAGTGTCAGTCTTTGAAAAATTATGGAGCGCTTCTTGATATGTTTCCCTTTCAGCCCCATGTGTTCCTTGTATTTATCAAAATGGAATGCTAACAAATATTTATTCAGTTTTAAAGACATGTTGACAATAAAGACTACCATGTGTGTCTCCCTGCCATGGTGATTATTTTGCTCAATACATGATTGACTGAGATGTCTTCAGTGTATTATAAACACACATTAAAAATAGCACTGAAAAAAAGATAAAACTGACAAATATAAAGTTCTATATTTTTGGATGTAATACAGTGCCAACCTGGTTATTAAAACATGAAACAGGCAATCCTTAATGAGTTATCTAAGTTTATATAATGAATCTTCTTCAAATAAGTGTTTTTGGCTCCTGCAATGTTTCTATTCGTTTATAAAAGTTTCTCAAATAGGAGCCTTTTAAAACGTTACATTTTTTTCCCTCCTGTGTGTATGTTTTGATAATCCAGGATATATAAAGATCTGGCTATTTTATCCTATATTCAAACCCACAGCTCAATCTCAATTTTTAGCATCCATGTAGGGCATTCGTGATTTATTTAATCATGCAGCTAATAGAGGTAACTGCATTTCCAGATTACATATTTATCAGACAGAAAGAAAATGTTCTTACGCTGGTTAAGTACTCTCGACTTGGTGTTAATCAAAGGGAGTCCAAAGCCCTAAAAATTGGTGCTGCTTATTTCTACGGGCTTTATTAGTAAAACTGAAGAAATGAAATTCTCTCAATATTTTTATTTCCTACTTTATGCTCTCCCATACTATTGCTTTAAAAAGCTGAAAATGCTTATGTCAGTATCCAGGATTTGTGACTTAGATTTAAAAAAAGTAGCAAGGAAAGTAAACAGCTCTACATGCATCCATATGGTAGGTGCCGGGTCTGAGAGAGACTGTGCCATTGAACCGTTTGCATGTTTTGTGAATTGAATAAACAACTGCTCCAAAGAAACAGAAAGGAAACTATAACGTTTGAACTATTACATTTCTGACATTTATCGACTCTCTCGATCTCCTAAACAACTTTCTGTCCTTAAATTTGTTCCTGTGGTTGATCAGATGCAGACTTGTGTTACTTTTCCATTATAGCTTGTGACTAGGCCAGTTTTATTTCAGTGGTGAGTTGGTGCTTTTCGCCTGGAGGTGGCTGTGCAGCTGTGTTTTCTGAGTCCAGAGCTGGATGGACTCTGTATTCACTCTTTGGTTCAGTGTGTGCCGTGAGCCTGCACTTACGTGGATGTATGTAAATACCTATTTAAAAATCATCTGCCCTACCTTATCAGCTTTGAGGGTTATCAGTATTGACTCTTGAATCTTAAATACTCAAGTGCGTGTACAGGAAATTAAAATTAAGCGAAATACGAAGACTATGAACTCTCCCCTCGCCCCTCATGGTGTCCCACTGCTTTGGGACTATGTTGAATGGCGGAATGCTGCTAATGAAAGGAGAGCCATGTCAGGGAACTGGTCCTAATGGGGGTAGGGAATGAAGTTCTAAAGTCAGGGCACAAAGGTCAGAGCTAAAACCCGGCAAAGGAAGGGCAGACGCCAGTGAGCACATTTAAACGATGCCCTCCCACCCTTCCTTTCTCTCTGTGTAACTGCATATATTTAAATTCATGGGAGGAACAGAAGTCAACTTGATGGTATGTGTCAGAGGGTCAACAACACTTTTTTTTTTAAAGATTTATTTATACAAGCTGGGGTACAGGCCAGAGGCGTGGGGTGGCGAAATATACTGCTGAGGGGAGCAGCGGGCGAGGCAGGAGAGGTTTGCTGCACCATGTGGGACTCTCTCAGGCCGGGGCGTCGAACCCGCATTGCGCGCTGCTGACAGCTCCACAGCGCAGCGCTCAACCGCTGCGCCACCAGGGAGGCCCCAACAACACTGTTTTTAATCTTTGCAAACAAATCAAGAAGATGGGTGATATCCCTGTTTTACCTTAAGAGAGTGACTCCCTCAAAGCAACACAGGTAGTAGCAGACAAAGCCAGGATTCTAGCCCAGAACTACCTGGCTCCAAAGTCTAGACTCTCTAATATATCATGTCCAGTATACCAAAGAGATGATAGGAACCCTTAGAGATCATGTTTTATAACCCGTTGATGTCACTGAGGGGAAAGAGGAGACTTGTTCCGCCCTGCTTCCCGCAGTCAGTACAGCACTTGTTGACGACACTCTGCCAAGATTTCCCAACTGTGTGGCAAGGAGGCAAAGTGGTCCATCAGACAGTGATGGATAACGCTTCAGAACTGGGTCAAAGAGGCTGGGAATGAACCAGTTAAAGGAATAACTTAGTCTGATGTGAAATGTAAATCCTTCTCTTCAAGAGTATCATTAGTTGATGAAAGATAAAGACCAGCTGGGTTCTACTTTCAATGAGGCCAAAGCAAGAAGAAAGACTTTAAATGGTGCTGGGTGGGATATAAATCAGTTGTAATCAAGAAGTTCTGATGGTGGGTTTGGATGGATGGGAGGAGGGTGGCTAGTGAGGACCACAGGAGAGGAGACCCCACTAAGCTGGCAGCTGCCTTCAGCAGGTCTGTTTTCCTTGTCTAAGCTTAGAATAGCACTCCCTTCCCAGGAACTATAGATAAGAAGTAACATCTTAACTTACTCATCAGATCTTTTGACACCTACAAATCTCTCCACCTTCTGATCCTCCTGTCCACAGGGGCTAGAGGTATTCCCGTGAAGCACAACTCTGATGTCACTTCTCCACCCAATACTGACCTGAGAGAAGTTGTTGACAAAGTGTGGTCTATGGACTCGTAGAGGTGAGGTTGCCAGTTGTAGCAAATAAAAACATAGGATGCCCAATTAAGTTACAATTTCAAGCAAATAAATTTTTAGTATAAACATGTCCTGTGCAATATTTGAACATCTTGTATTTTATTTAGGAATCCCACCAGGGGGATTTTAAGACTCTTTAAAGGTGTCTTTGAGGTCAAAACTATTTTCATAGTAACAGCAAAATTTATTGGCCTTTTTTTACCATTTGGCTTTTGCAAAATCAACAGTGTCTTAGTAGGAGTCAAGACAGGGACACTACAGTGCATCTGTGGATGATGTATTATGCACAATCTCGGTCATGCACTCACAATATAAAACAATTTTACTTAAGAATTTTCTTAATTAAGCAGTAAAAATTATTAGTTTTATGAAAGCGCACCCCTGTATAGAGGTCTTTCTGTTATTCTGGGTCACAGATTGAGACACATGCATAAACATTTCTGATACACACAATTATCCCACTTGTGTGTGATAGTTTGGTATTTAAAGCCGAATGGATTTTTTTTCATGGAATATCATTCTTATGGACAAACTATGGCTATTCAAATATAAGTATTTCACAGATATTTTCTTGAAAATGAAGTGAGCCAGTCATCTTAAAGAAAAAACTTGACAGTATTTGTGGCAATTACAGAATTTGAGCTTTCATGTGAAAATTAGTATTTTGAAAAACTTCTTCCTACCACTGAGAGTTTGACAGCTTCCCAATACTTGAAAGACTTTCTGATGAGGATGGTGGTGATAAACTCAGTGAGTACGGTTTCTTGATCTTGTATAATGAAATGTGTCAACATTTGGAAACTCTGTGAACCACTTTCTCCAAAAGACTAATGCATGATGTTACTGAATCATGCCTGGTTAAAAGATCCATTTGAAGTGCAGTGTAGATTGGTAGATTTTAACAGAGTTTGAGAGGTTTCACTGATATGGTTACAAATTCTACATTTTGAGTACCCCTTAAAAGTTGCATTTTAGTGTCATTGCAAAGAAGAATATCTACAATTATCTGAAAATGCCATTAAAATAGTCCTCCCTTTTCTAATCACAATCTGTATAAGGCTGGATAGTCTTCATATACTTCAATCCAAACATTCTGTCATTACAGATTGGATGTTGAAGAAGATAGGAGAATCTAGTTGTGCTGTTTTCAGCCAGACAATAAAGGATGTAAATGTAAATGTAAAATGATGACACTCTTCTTGCTACTTTGTTTTGGAAAGCATAGTTACTTTTTATAAAGAAATTATGTTAACATATAAGGAACTTACCTTAAAGTGAATTATAAATGAGTTTTAAGCTGCTCAGTTTGAATTCTGAAGAGGGGAAAATATCAATAAGTAAAAAAGATCTTTGGGGCTTATCAAAGAGTGTAAAGGGGTCCTGGGGCCAAAAAAAAAAAAAAAAAAAAAAGAAGAAATGTTGGCCTACTGGACAGCATGCAGACAAGAGAACCAGATGTAGGGACATTCTACTATCCCGCTCTGTCTTGCCTTTGCATTACCACTATTTTCAAAGTACCCCTAGGTCCCAGCCTCACCTCCTACTTCCTGATTTCTGCATGTTTTGGACTTATCTGCTTGACTTTCTGCATGTAATTCCTCTACCTGGAGCATATGTTCCCATATCCTTCATCCACCTGTCTGGTGATTAGAGGGTCAGAGCTATTTTAGCACGAGGGTCTGAGGATGGAGACACTCACTCAGACCCAGCTTCACAGTTTGTACATTATTCTGCAGCTCTCTTCCTTGATTAGAATTCCTGGAGTGCAAAGGACTCAATTCCTATCCTTCCACCCCTACCCCCATTTATTCTTCTTACTCTCTAGGGCCTATGTGTCCTGTCATCACTTTATGGGGTTTCTGTAAATATTAGTTGACAATTTCTAGTGACATCTGTGGGCTTTTATGACTCTGTGTGGAATAATCAGAGTATTTAGTGCCTGCTGTGAGCAGGGCACTTGCATCGGGGCAGGGGTTGAAGGATATGATTCTTGCACAAGGACCTGCACTGTGCTTGGAGAGACAGGATTTATAGCCAAGAAGCAAATAAACAAGATACAAGAAGGCATGTAATCCAAGGAGTAACCAGGCCTTTAGGGATGGAGAGGTAGGGGTGGAGGTGGGGATGGGGAAGAGTGGAGTACACATGTGTCCAAAGTGGCTGGAGAAATAAGAGAAAGCTTCTGGAGGGAGGGAGGACCTGGTTGGGGAGTTGTCAAATAGGGAGGGTTTACTTAGAGGTCAGGGAGGCAGGATTTCAGGTCATTGAGTAAACGTGAGCTGGGACAGAGTCAGAAATGAGCACAGCATGTTCACCGCCTAATGAGGAAGGAGACTGCTGACTACAGTGAAGGTGAATGGTCTGAAATGATAAGGTTGAAAGGTAGTTTAAATTGGACATGGAAGGAAGGAGGAAAGTGAGGGAGTGATAAGGTGTTTTTGAGCACAAGATGGACTATTTGTGGATGGAAGACTAGAGATGGGACATCTAGTTAGTGATCTAGGGGTATGAGATGGTGAGGTTCTGGACTGGGGTATCAGGAAGGAGTTTTGAAATGAAATATGTTCAAGAAACTACATCAAGAATGCCAGTTCAATGCCTTTAAATGGGAGTATTATATATATATAAAGGCTGGGGATGGACACCTCACTGTGTGGTGATACCCCACTGTGTAGTGACACCAGGGGGTTTATCACATGTGCGTGATTTAGAGCTGAAATCTTTTATTGTAGCCTTCATTCATGTTTTATTGCCTCAGTCACTAAATAATTGTGTGTGGTTTTGGGCAAGTTACTTACCTCCTTGGTATCTTGTTTTTGTCATCTACAAAAGGAAGGTAGTCATAGTATCTGTCTCACCGGCCCATCATCGGTTAATACATGGGAAGTGCTTACACTAGTGCCTGGCACGAGGACACCTTTAAAAAATATTACCTATTATGACTTGTTTATTCAGTAATTCATATTATGATGGGGAACATAAATATTTTAGTTACCCAAGGGGCCAAGGCATTCAGAGCTGTGCTGAATCAAGGCCCTCAAAAATGCCTGCTGGAGGTATTGCAAAGATGGGACTCCTTCCAAAGTTGTGATGGAGAAAAATTAAAAAACTCTAATTGCATAAAGTCATTAAAGTCATTTAAAGTATAAAACCTGGGTATCTGAGTTGCATCATGTCACTTCTCAACTTAAACACCTCCACTAGTTCCCACAACAGAGAAGATCAATCTGGTCTTCTTAGCAAGGCAGCAAACCTTCCACTGGCTTTGGTTGGCTGTTCCAGCCTTCTTCCTCCCCCAGCCCAGGCGGCCTGTATCTCCACTGCACTGTATCCTGCTTATTTTCAAATACATTCTGTTCTTCCCATTCCCGTTGCTCTTTCTCCAAAAGCTCATTCCACATACCCCATTCCTGCCTAATAAAATTAGTCACCTGTTTTTAATAGGCTTAAAAAAGGGAAAAGTTTTAGGTTTACAAAAACTGCAGAGAAAGGAGAGTTACCATGTACTCCCTCCCCCAAGAGTTTCTCCTATTGTTAACATCTTTCATTAGTCTGGCACGTTTGTTACAACTAATGAGCCAATATTGATCCATTGCTATTAACTGAAGTCCATAGTTACATTAGGGTTCACTCCATGGTGTCTGACAAACGCATAATGTCCCACACCCATCATCACACTATCATACAAAATAGCTTACTGTCCAAAAATTGCCCTGTGTGCTAGCCATTCCATCCCTTTTCTTCCTTTCCCCATGTTTTTAAGAATTAGTTAAAATGCTGTCTCTGGACATTGGATAGCCCCAGTTGCAATGCATGTCCTTGATGCACATATAGCACTTTATTTAATTTTGTTTGTTTATTTATTTATTTTTATTATTGTTATTTATGTCTTTTACATTTTGTATTCCCCTTGGGTAGCCCACCACCAATTCACCCGTGATCTAGCTCCATGGTCCCTTGTATTCTTTTCTATTCCATTTTGTGCCCTTATAGCACTTTATACCGGTGAAAGCTCCTGTGTTCTGTATGGTATTAGAGACGTGCACACATTTGTCTTCCTTTGCTAGACTGTTGGTCCTGGGGGAGGGGCTATGCCACTGGCAGTCCCTACACCTTCTCACCTAGACCCTGTTCTGAACAGGGGCTGCATGAACTGAACTGAATTGTAAGCAAACAGGGTGGAATTTTGCAACCTAGGTCTCAAGAGGCGAGGCAGACCTAGAGTTCTGAAAGTGACATATATTTGCAGGTTTTATGCATGCTTTAGGACACAGAGGTCCCAGGATGGGTAAATTCTTTGAAGGGGACCATCTTCTCTCCCAGAGATGGGCTCAGAAGGAGCCTGTACGGAGCGGTCGAGACCACCTTTCTACTTAAACTGGGCCACAGCGTTCTTCTCCTGCCTGTCCTTCCTCTCAAAAAAAAAAAAAGGGGGGGGGGGACAAGTGTCTGTTATTTCCTTCTTCTTGTCCCCCTTGGGAAGATCCCTGGAAAGTCTTCTGTTTGGTCCCCACTTCTTCTCCCCAGGTGCCCCCCCCAAACTGAGGCTACCCCGTGAGCTTTCTTTGCCCAAGGAGCACCTTTCCATGAACACCTTTTATTTTCTTAACTCACGCTGGGCTTTTTGCTTTATTTTTGCTTTAAAGACATCATTCTCAAACGCTGTAGGAACATGCAGGTCGGGACAACAGCAAATAAAGCGAATCTTGTGCAATAATAAAGCAGACATCCTTCCCCAACCGTGGGTATAGTCAAATGAAAAACATCAGTCACCTCCAGATACAGTATTTCCCCTCTAGACGGGAGCGGTCGCGTGCACACCCAGCCCCACCACAGGGCAATGACGCGACCTTGCATCAAACTCCTCTCAGGTCCCGCAGAGGCGGCGGTGTTGCCGCACGACCCAGTCCTTGAAGCAACACAAGAGGTTAGAAAGATCTTGACTTTTGCTTCCCTGTACCTGCCAGCAAACACACGTGGGGGCGGGGGTGTCGCGGAGAATGTCTCTCCACGGGCCCGTCTTAGAACCCCCGGCGCCGCCAGACCCCGCTCAGGGCTCGGGTGGAATGGGGGACCCTTCGGACATCCCGCTAGATAGCAAGGTGTGTTACCTGGGGCAGTGCATGCTCTTCGCGGAGACGGGCTCCTTCGTTGCCCCCGCGACCTGGAAGAGCGGGGGCGAGGGGCGGCCCGGCTCCGGAGGGCTGGGAGAGCCAGGCAGAGCCCTGCGACACTCGAGCGCCGCCCGCCCGCCCGCACCTGTGCTCCCAGGGGGCGGGGCCTCCTCCAGGTGTGCGGGGGGGCGGGGAGGCAGCGCCGAGGGCTCCGCGGCCCGCGGGAGCCTAAGCGTCCCCTCCCCCGTCCCGCAGAAATGCAGGGGCAGGAGCTGCTGATCCGCGCCCGGCGTCCGCGCGATCCGCAGGCCCCGCCCGCCGGTTTCGGGGAGTAGGGGGCGAGCACACTGCGGCGCCGAGGGGGTTAAGCGGGCAGCCGGCGGCTGGAGCGCGCTTAACCCTTGAGCGCCCGCGGGTCAGCCGAGCCACGCCGGGGTGGCGGCACCCCGAGTCCCACGCGGCGGCCACCGCGACCGCGCGGGCGTGCGGCGAGCCCCGGGCCGGGCCGTCGACCGCTGGGCGCGGCGGGCGCGCGGGAGGCTCGGGCGGGCGGGGGGAGGGCGGGGGACGGCGGCGGCGGGCGCGCAGCGTCGCCAGGGCGAAGCCGGCGTGCGGCGCGGCGCGGCGGGCGCGGAGCGAGCGAGCGAGCGAGCGCCTCCGTTCCCGGATGTGAGCTCCGGCTGCCCGCGGTCCCGAGCCAGCGGCGGCGCGGGCGGCGGCGGCGGCGGCGGGCACCCGGCACCCGGCACCCGGCACCGGGCACCGCGGCGGGCGGGCGGACGGGCGGGCATGGGGGGCGCTCGGAGCGGCCCCGGCGGCCGGGCCGGCATCACCGCGGCGTCCCTCCGCTAGAGGAGGAGACCAAGCCAATTCTCCTTTGCAGCAAAAAATTACCTGTATATATTATTAAGATAATATATACATCTGATCTTATTTTTTAAAAAAGTTTATTTTGCCCCATTTTCGAAAAAGCGAGCGTGGGTGGAGAGCGGTTTTTATAAATTATTCTTATTTTCTGTTATCCGTCCTCGTCCCTCCCCACCCCCTGCTGAAGCGAGAATAAGGGCAGGGACCGCAGCTCCTACCTACCGGTAACCCCCTTACCCGTTCCTCCCCCGCCCCAACGCCCAGCATAGTGCCCTGCACACAGTAGGCGCTCAATAAATGTTCGTGGATGATGATGATGATGATGATGAAAAAAATGCAGCATCAACGGCAGCAGCAAGCGGACCACGCGAACGGTGAGCAGCCAGAGCCCGGGCACCCTCTGCCAAATCTAATCCTTGTCATGGTCCTCCTCTTCCCACCCCCTCTTCCTTCTCCTCCTCCTCCCGTCTCTGTTGCGCTGGGTGGGTTGAGGGGGTTGGAGAGGATGCTTCCAGCTCGGTGTCAGCCACATAGACAGGGGAGATGCGTGACAGCCACTCCGTTCTCCCCTCCAGGCCTTGAATGTCAGATTAATTCTGCATTTGTGGGGTGGGGGCGGCTGTGGAGTCTGTGGAGCACCGTGCAGCCAGAGGGGTGGTGGACGGAGGTGATTCGGGTTCAGTGTCCTCGGGCTCAACTTTCCTCCAGCGCTTCCGAGCTACGGAAGGATGGCTGGTAGTCTTCACCTGAGCCCCCTTTCCAGCAGCCTTTCGCCTTCCTCTCCTTCCCCGCCCCCTGGTAATCTCAGAAGAGTGTCTTTGGTGGCATCGGGAAAATTCTAGGTTTCACCCTTCCCGCCGGTGGGTGAAGTACACCCCTCCCCTGGAGAGGGAGGCCGGGTCTCGGAATTGCCGGCAAGGGGGTCGGGTGGCGCGCGTATTCGCTCTTGCGGCGCCTGCTGTGCACACGTCGGTAACCTAGCAATGCCCGGGGAGCCGCTCCCGCTGTGGGGCTCCCCTCCCCAACCTGGCCCGGGCACCACGTGCAGTTACCACGCCGGCTGGGCTGGCTGGAGGGAGGCAGGAGTAGCACCTGGCAAGTCCTCCTGCCTCCTCCGTGGAGGTCGAAGGCACCTTCTGCAGTCCTGGTGGGCACCTTGCCTTCCAGGATCAGCACTCCCCAAGGAAAGGCTTGGCAGGACTAGCCTGGCACTGCCTGCTGCCTGCCCCCTTAGCCACTCCTCAGACTCCTGGGCAGGCAGACCTGTCTTGGCTTGACTGTCCCTCATTCTTAGGAAGAATTGGTTTTGCAAATGTCTGTCCCTCTATCTCTGCCACTTCTCCCACTTTAGCTTCTGTCTCAGTAAGGAGGTTGTGACTCAAGGCAGGCAGGTGCTGGGGAGACTTGCTTGGGGGTGACCTGACCCAAAGACAGGTGGGTCTTTGCACAGGGACCCCTTTTGGAGTTATGCCCTGGGTACACCTGGGTACCAGCCTACACTGACAGGATTTCTGCTTAGGCCTTGATGGGCCCCTGGCGCAGTCCAGCCCGGCCATCCTAGGTGTAGGGGTGCAGGCGGCCTGCCTCATCTGTCTCTCTGGATGCTGTCTTGGCTGCTGTGGCTGCAATTTAAAATGCAAAAAAGCCCTAAAGATGTTTTCTGTTTTCGGAAGCCTGTGGAGGAAATGAGTCCCAAGCATCATGAATTTTCATTTGCAGGAAGTGTCAGTGCATAATCTAGGTATTTGTTATGGGGCTTTTGGTATTGCCCTGGTGCCAGTGGGGGGACTTTTTTTTCCGTGCTGGAAAAAATATTTTTGTGGCTGTGGAAAGATAATGGAGTAACACCCTGAAAATGATTAAGACTATTGAATTATTGGCACTGCCTCTGTGTGTGTGTGTGTGTGTGTGTGTGTGTGTGTGTGTGTGTGTGAGAGAGAGAGAGAGAGAGAGAGAGAGAGAGAGAGAGAGAGATGGAGGTAGTTGTTTTGGAGAGACGCTGTTGTACATATCTGTTAACTCACTAGAGATTCTTGGGTTTTAAAAGTCAGAAGAGATGTGAATGACCTCTGTCGGAGGCAATACACCGAAAGACTCCTTGGGAGACAAGACTCCCTGTGAAGACACAGGCATGTTGGGTGACACACGGGAGTGGTTCAAAAAATAAGAAGACATGAGGTTCAAAGTGGAAACATGGGAATCATTTCCCTTGGTTATTGATGGGAAACAACCTTGTTTTTTTCCAACACAGGAGTTTCTTTGTTTTTTAATTTTTCTTTTTTCTCCTTCTTCCCAGAGGCAAACTATGCAAGAGGCACCAGACTCCCTCTTTCTGGTGAAGGACCAACTTCTCAGCCGAATAGCTCCAAGCAAACGGTCCTGTCTTGGCAAGCTGCAATCGATGCTGCTAGACAGGCCAAGGCTGCCCAAACTATGAGCACCTCCGCACCCCCACCTGTAGGATCTCTCTCCCAAAGAAAACGTCAGCAATACGCCAAGAGCAAAAAACAGGGTAACTCGACCAACAGCCGACCTGCCCGCGCCCTTTTCTGTTTATCACTCAATAACCCCATCCGAAGAGCCTGCATTAGTATAGTGGAATGGAAGTATCCTTTTTTGGGGGGGATGTCTTTCTCATTTTCTCTTTTACCATCTGTTCTTTAAAAAGATTTGCTTTCTGAAATGGCACTTAGAAAGCGGCAGCAGTCTGGAATGTGAGCAACAGAAGAAGCTGGATGTAGAGGGCTTCATTGTGGGTCCCTCCTGTTTCTTCAGGGTATAGAGGGATAGCTCTGTGGGTATACTGAGCCTGCTGTGTGTGTGTGTGTGTGTGTGTGTGTGTGTGTGTGTGTGTGTGGTGGTAAGGGTGGGACAGTGACAGTCAAACTTTAAAGTGAGAGATAACTAGAATCTGAAGTCCTTGGACACTAGATGGTTAGTTTGAAATCTACCATTGTTTTGGCCAGTGGTATTACACTGAACTGATGCAAACAAGGTAATTTTTTTTTTTAAAAGGCTTTTTGAGACTGTACTAGAAGTAAATACATTTTTGACCTTTAGTGGAATCTTCTCATACTGGTGTCTGGAATTTACTTCTGAAGCCCCAATTAATGCTGAGGTTGCTTCTAGCTCTGACATTTGGTGATTTTAATTGTTCAGGTAGCTACAAATATGAACACTTGCTTCATAGGGAGGGAGCAATTTGTTCATCAATGCTACGACTTCCTGGAATTTCCTTTTGACAATTTCAAAAAAGGGCATTTGAAACGTGAGCAGGAGGCGGTGCGTGGAGGCAGTGGTTTGTGGGGCCTCTTCTTCCTGAGGCCTCATGAGTTGGAGAACAGCCCTGTCAGTGGAGGAATTTGCTGCCTTTGCTGTAAGTTGCTGCATTTGTAAAAAATTCTATGTCCTTGGATTGGAGTTCCATTTCTGGGTGTCTCCTTTGTATTTTTAAACCTGAACTCCAAATGTCCCAGGATGGTTGTTGTATCCCAGGTCTTGGAGAAATAGGGTTCTCTGCCTGTTCACCCCTTTCTTCACTCCTTGAGGCCAGGCCCCAGACCCTGCCACCCTTTAGAAAAGGTTGACTGAGTCCTTCTGAGCAAACAGCTTTCTAGTTAGTTGGGTGATTCACTGGTCTGGGTAAAATAAGGCATTTCCTTTTCCCAGAAGCAGATTTGGGGCTGGCAGGGACTTTAGAGCAGTTCCTAATCCTAGGAAGGTGTGTGAATGTGGGATTCCCCCTCCATGCCCTGGAGGGTGCAGGAGCCCCTTGGAAAAGGGAGAATGTTGGTGACAGGCTCTGAAGTGGGATAGACACCCCTTTATCATTTGAGTATCCAGCTAGGCCGATGTTTATGTGTCCTCTGTCTTAGCTGGCTGTTTTCTCTGCTCATAGACACGAGTTAAAATGAGGTAACTGTCTAGAAAGGTTTTGGAGAGAACAGCCAACTGCAGGGGTAGGATTGGAGGGGTTTTCGTGCGCTTTTTCTTTTTAGAACAGATGTCTCTTCTCTAGAGGGAGTTGTGGTGTCTCTCACCTAGCTAAGGTTGTGTGGCTGTGTTTTCTCTCTGAGCTCTTTTCTACCCCGAGGATAGGAGGGAGCCAGGTAAGTAGGGGCACCTCCCTGGCGTCTCTGGAGTCAGTGGCAGTGCTTGCTCTTAGCCAGAAAGCTCTCCCCAGGTTGGCTTGACTGATTCTGAGTAACAGAGACCTCTCGGTGGGGTCATTAATTTCATGTGGCGTGAGGTGGGAGGCCTGATGCTGTTTCTCTTTGTGCACAGTAATTTGTATATAGCAATTGATGTGTACTGAGAGAATCTTGGATCGTGCTGCCGACTCCCATAACTGCATTGCCAGACACACGTGCACAGGAACGAGGGGATAGGCCCCTGGTCCTGGCAGAAGTCTGCCCACAGTGGGACAATTTCTTTTTCAAATGACAATTTCCTTCTAGCTCAGGGCGCAAGTTGTAGAAATCCTCCTGAAGCCAGCTGCACCAGGCCCTATCAGCATTGGGAGAATGAGTCTGGTCTTGGCTTTTACTGTCAGGCAAGGCAGAGGGTCCTGCATTGTGGGGGCATGGGGAGTGTTCACCTCATCAGTAGGACGTTTTAGATCAGGGCCATCTATTTCTCTGTTGCTCAGTTCTGCTTGTCCTGTAAAACTCTTGTGGCAGTGAGAGTAGTTAGACTACTGCTGGAAACTGAAACTGGATCCCTGTAGGGGAAAAGTACACCTTGGCTTGGCTTTCCTGAATAGTGTTTGTTCCTCCGAAGTCTGCTGGTTTATCATTTAGGTGTTAAGATATCAGAAAGCAAGAATGGTGGTGTGGGGAGGTGGGAGAGATAGTAAGTATGTTTCTTATTTGGAGTAACATTGTGGCTATTGACTTTTAAAATTTTAGTTGGAACTGTCAACAGGAAAAATGAAAAGGATATTTTGAAAGATTTTTAACATGGATGGCCTTAAAGCTTGATCCTTGAACAAAAGATTTTGTAATCCTGGATGAGTGAGAAGAATAAATATGAATGAAAGCTAGCTGGCCTTCAAAATAACCCATCAAAATTAGTAAGGGAATAACATTAGGGTCCCTGCATCAGTGAGTGCCAGAGTTCTCTAAGGGGCTGCCTTTGTACGAAGCTCCAGACGGTATCTCAAGAGGGTGGAAGGGCCTTTGATTCCTTCAGCATCTTTAGATTTCCCAGAAGGATGTCAGGATGAATGGGGAAATGTCTCTTCCACCCTGAAATCCTTAGTCCTTCAAGGTATTTGGTTACCCAGTGGCCTTGCCTTTTGTGAGTGAGTGTATGGGAGAACCCCAGTTGTAAATTCAAGCCTGGGAATCACAGATTGGGTTGGTGCTCATGAAACCTTGCATTTGGAAAGGCTGAAAACCCAAAGAAGAAAAACAGTCATCTTGGCAGATGTCAAATTTTGTGTTGCCAGTTTTGACAATGTCTCTTAATAACACCAGAATGTTTAGGCACGTATCTGTTGGAGGCTGTGTCTTTCACACAGACCCCCAAGATTGAGAATTGTTAAAGTTGTACTTTGCAAGTATCTGGTGCTGATTTCTTAAGGCTTTCTATTTAATTTGTTTATAAATTGAATGCAGTAACCACATTATGGCCTGAGCTCCAGTCCCGCTCTAATCTGAAACAGTGATAACCATTGATGTCTCTGGTCGAGAAAGTAGAGGAGGGAGCTGAAATCTGGCTTGCTTATTTTAGCATCTGAAGTCTTGGAATGTGCCACAAGACAGTCACAGGTGGAATGGAGAAGGTCCTGGGGACTTGGCCTGCCTCCCTCCTCTCTGAAACCAGGTGATTGAGACTCACCCAGGCAAGAAGGTTTCCCAAGAAAATGGCTGTAACCCATGGAGGTGAGGATTTATGGGAGAGATTTGGCTCATGGTGACTCTCACTGTGACTGTAACAGCCAAGAATTTAGCTTTCTAAGGCCCTTGTTGCTTTCAAAACTGTAAGAAGCAGAAACCTGGTTCACACAGTGCCCTAATTGGATGGACTGCTAAGTTTTAATATAAAATGTACAGTGAAAGAATGAGTGTAATGTGATCCTTGCAACAGAAGTAAAGGACATGGAGAGGTCATTTGATAGCAAGATCTACTGACGATTACTGCTGCAAACCTAGAAGTCCTAACAGTCTGTTGACAAAGGATTGGTGTAGATAATTTTTTGTTTTAAAAGTGATTCAAAAGTGGTGTGATTGGGAGTGTGATGAGAGAGATGATTTTTGTTTGCATAACATGTATGTACCTTAACAAAATTTTTCAGACCATTTGACATATTTATATTATTGGCTATTTTTGCCAATTGTGTGGCCTTAGCTATTTACATCCCATTCCCTGAAGATGATTCTAATTCAACAAATCATAACTTGGTAAGTGTCCTCGGAGTTCTCGCTTGTCCTGATCTGTGGTTATCTTTGCCTCTGTACTTGAATTGGCAGCTGGCTTTCTGGGTGGTTGAAGTTTACA
The DNA here is from genome assembly GCA_004024925.1 of Scalopus aquaticus. Taxonomy (NCBI): domain Eukaryota; kingdom Metazoa; phylum Chordata; class Mammalia; order Eulipotyphla; family Talpidae; genus Scalopus; species Scalopus aquaticus. The sequence continues at coordinate 5,886 of PVIJ01014319.1, read as the reverse complement.
GCTATGAATGTGATGTTTCCTGGAGCTTTGCAACAGTGCGGGCTTTTTTTTTTGACCTGTATTTTCAAATTTATAATGAATGAAAGTGTTTGAAGTCATGAATTTTGTATAAATAGATGTGGAACTCTTTATGGAAGAGTTTTGTAGCAGATTTAAAAATAACCTTTCTCTCTATATAGGCTTTTGTTGTCGACCATTCTTTTCCTGATAATATCAGCTTTTTGTTTGTTTTAAACCTGGTGTCACTGGGGAGTGGTGGGTACTTTGGTCATTTTTTTTTCTGGTAAGTAGACAATTGTCATAGATTTTATACATGAATGATTAGTTTTCAGAGAAGAGGATACAACAAAACTAAAAATTTACATGGAGCATAATTTGGAGTCAGTATAGTATAGTATTGAAGTTTCTACTCCCATGAGATAAAATGATTCCATGGCTAGATAAATCGGGATGCTTCCATATACTTTATTGCCCTATTAAAGATTTATAGCACACATTAGCTTAGCAAAAGCTCCAGCAAGGTCTGTAGTTAAAAAACCAGTTTCGGTTTGTTTAACGCAGCTTGTCCCTAAAAGTAATTGGTCATGGATTTTTTAAACATATTTTTGGCAGAACACATTACAGAACCAGAGTTTCATGGAACTTCCTTTGGGAAAGGTTGATAGTGTTTAAAAAAAAAAAAAAAGACAGTACTAAGGAGCATGTTGGGGCTAGGAGCTTGTCCTACCTGGCTGTCAGTTAGTATCTTGGGGCATTTCCCATACTCTTTCTGCAAATGCCACTCACTTACCTGTCAATTAAGGGCATCGGAAGAGCAGATCACAAGGGTTGTTTTTACCTCTGACATTCTGTAATCTTTCTTGATGATTCAGAAGCCATTTCAGGATCTTTTGGTGCTTAGCATCCTTCTTGCAAGGATCAGCCTTTTATAATTGGAGATGTGCAGAGTGGTAGATGAGGCCCAGAGCTGGGTAACAGGAAAGTGTTGTTTTGCTTTCCCATCTATTGGCTCGCTTCACTTGCCTTTGGTTTCTCTTGTTGAAGTTGTATTTTACTAGAGCTGGATGTTCTTTATTAAATGAGTGTTGTAAAGGCAAAACTGTGTGTGTGTGTGAGATATATATATATATATATATATATGTGTATATATATATATGTATATATATATAGAGAGAGAGAGAGCGAGAGGGGGAGGGGGAGGGGGAGGGGGAGGGAGAGAGAGTTGGGGGGGCTCTACTGGGTGCAGAAGATACTGAAATTATGCCTTTGTGATTTTGGCCATAATGGTTTATGTACAGGATTTCATGTGACATATTTCGGATGTAGCATCATGTCTACTCATATTTGGGCCTTTTAGTCTGATGTCTAGAGAATTTAAGAAATGTTTGGCTATTGCTACTGCAAATGCAACTATAAATGGAAATTGGAATATAGAATACACACATAAACACATTCTGGTTGTATGTATGTATGTATGTATGTATGTATTTTTTTATTCCATACCAAAGATGATTTATGTAAGTTCGGATATTTTAAATAGTTTCTGATTTGGCCGTAGACATGTAAGGTTAAATGATCACTTAAAGGAAAAGCAGCAGTAGTGAAAAGCCCCCCGTCAGTGGGGGCAGGTTATCATAGTCTAGGCCACAGATGGTGTCAGCCTTGTTACCAAATTTAACATGTGGATGGTGACCCAGTTTGTTGCTTTTTTTACTCAAGAGAGCGTGATTAAATAAAGTTAGAAAATAAATACCTTTCAGAAAGGCAGATTAATTCAGATCAATGGAATAATTAATGTAGCTCCATGTGTAAGCCAATTAATATTCTGATTTTTTCCCAGGGAAATTCAGGGCAGCTATGTAAGTGCTGTTCGACCATTTGGCTTTCTCAGCTAACAAGTGAGAGAGTGAAGTATGAGAATAAAAAATCTCTCTTCTTCCCCTTGGCAACACCTCCCCACTGATCCTTTCTTGACAGTTTTTAAACAGCAGTCCTTTTTTTTTTCTTGTTGCGGGGAGGGGCAGTATGTTACTTTGGCAGGCCTTTTGCAGACCAACTTTTACTCCTTTGATCTCTTCATATTCTGAAACTCAGAGCGTCCAGACTTGTGTTCCGTGTTCGCTGGGCTGGCCCCATGGCCAGATGAGTTTATTCTCTGCCTGACTCTTTAAATACTTCCTTTCCCTCTGTGGGAAGCGGAGATCTTTGTGATTTCCCCGACTCCGAGCAAGGTCTCATGCCATGTCTGTCCTCCCTCCAGGGAGCAGATTTTTTTTTATACATTTGACCCAATTTATATCAAAGTGATTGCTCTATTTTTGGGATCAGTTTAGTGGCAGCTGAAAGCTTATTTTTCATCTGTAGTAAATACCTTTCAATTCATGTGACTGGCAAGACCAAGGACAGACCCATATGGGTAGCAGAGCTGTACCTGCCAGGCAGCTGGTACCTCTGCCTCACAGCTCTGTGGGAAAGTGTGCGTGGAGTCCTCAGAGTCCGATTCCAGGCCAGACTTGTGGAAGACATTTCTGTCAGTGACAAGTCGTTTGTAGTGAAATTATTTCTTTTGTTGGGTAAGAAGCGTGGCTGTCCCCACTGGTCCAGTGTATGTGTGGCCTGGGCTGCGTGCAGCTTCAGCTGGCTCTGGGGATTTGTGACTACCTTGGGGGCAGCAAGTTTTCCCAGGCTTAGTTTTTTTTTTTTTTTTTAATATCTAAACAACCTCAAGTTTCTATGCAGCTTTCATTTGTGACTTGCAGGAACTAGTGGCAGCTGAAGCCATGGAAACGGTGCAACTCAGTTCCCACAGTAATAGCTCTCTTAGTTCCGTCAGCAGCAGTATTTCCTCTGCTGCACTTATTGAAAGCATATATCATTTATTTAATTTTCTTCTTGCGCAGGGTGGGGAGAGCTCTTCTGTATGGAGTGTCAGAGTGGGGATGATTACAATATTGTACTTGGCTGTTGGAAAATGCTTTATATCACTCTCCCAAATAAGCAAACTTCAGTTTCTCATAAGCAACTGATGTGGTTGAACAGTTTTCAGGCTGTGCAACCCGTTCCTATTCCTGCTTCCCTCCCCTTTGAGCCTCCCCCCCAACCCCCAGCTACAGTCTGGTTCTCTGTGGGGCTGAACTGCCTCAATTTAGAGCTGTCTAAAATGGGGACGCACATGGGCAACCAGCTTGGACTTTCTTTGTGGTCTGCTAAGGACCACGTGGAGGGCGAGGCCCAGGCTCTTCTATCCCTTTACCTAGCAGAGAGCCTGGCTCAGACCAGGGATTCCATAGCTGGTTGTCAAACTCAACTACAAGTATGGCTAAGCCTTTGACCCGTTTCTGTCCCTTTTCTCATCTTGTTGCGGCTGGTTTGTTTGTGTTTTTAACCTGTTGACACACTCTGTGCAAAATTCCTCATGTCTTCCCTTCCTCTCATTCACACCACTGTTGGGTGACTTGGGCTGGGCTCCAGGGGTTACCCCTTGGCCCCCCCCCACACACTACGCCCTCCTCCTCCTTGGACTGCTCCAGTTTTTTGTGATTTATCCTCCCTGCTTTTCCTTCACAACGTTACCCATTTGTCTACGTTGTCTTACACCAGTCAAGGGCTCTAAACATCGCTCCCCTCCCTGCCTCCTGGCTTTTCATCCACTGTGTTCTCCATTTGAAATGCCTCTCTCTCACCCCCCCCCCCCCCTTTCTTTATATGTCACCATCCTTACAGCTGTTTGAATCTCAGGTTACACCTCTCCATGCAGCCTTTTCTAACCCTGATCTGAAGGAACAGTCTCAGCTGCACTTCACTCATGGCACTTGTATAGAAAGCACCTATGCTTCAGCCGTTGCTATCCGTACTCTGCCGTCATCTTATCGAGCATCTTCAGGATACAATTCACAGTGAATTGTTCTTGATTTCCCAGCAGTGCCTGGCTTGGTGGTCCTTAGCTGTTCACTGAGCGCTGTTGCTGGAGAGCCCCGAATGCGCACTCTCCCAGGGGAATGTTAACCCCTTCGTTGTTCTGAGTCACGTGTAGGATTTTCTGGTGCGGTTGGTCCTTTTGCGGACTTCTTAGTGGGTCTTGGTTGGGGGTGGGTGGGAACTTATAAAAGTTCTACATGTTTATTCCTGAAAAGCGTATGGTCTCGTGACCCTTCCCCTGGTGCAGCTCTGCTGGAAGGGCCTGTGGAACCGGGTTCAGAGCTGCCACCTGGCACATTCTGGGCTCTGGCCCCAGGGCTTGGTGGCTTAGTGGTGGGAGCATCTCTGGAAGGCAGTGCTGGCTGTGAATGCCTCGGCGGGACCTGATGTCTTACAAGGGTCAAAAACTCTGTGCGACTGCTGTGATTGCATTCTTTTCTTTGTGGCTGAGATCCCAATGTACAGTATTTCCCGAGCTTAAACAGCGAATTCCTTGCATCTGCACAGTCACGCAGCTTAGCATCTCATGGCTTTGCGCGTCGCAAGTGGTGTGCCTTATACTACCTGAAACACAGTTCGTGGTCTGGTTCACTGGGCTTAGCCCAAAAGGTGGGCGTTCTGCACCTCATCTACACTGTGTCTTTGCTCTGTTGACTTCTTGTTTGAGTTGTGCCTTTGTTTTTCCGCATACTGGGTTCTGTCTAAGGCCCCGACGTTACTGCCTCTGCAGCTTGGCCTTCTTTGATTCTCCTCTATGCCCTACCTCTCACCCCACCTGCCTAAGTGCAGGCACAGCAGGAGCTCCAAAGTCAATCATTTCATTTGGTGTCATTTTGTTGTAACATTAATGAGAAAAAAGAAATCCTGGCTGACATTGAAAGGAAAAGCGTTATTCGAGGACCAGCTTCCATTAGATGTCATTTTGCTTCATGTCTCGGTTTCCAAGAATGTTTTGATGACATTAAGCCAGGACTCGCTGTGCTTGCTCTCCCTTTGCGCTGCAAACTCTCCTCTTCACAGAGGGGAGCCTCTTTGCCTTGTTTTATAACTGCTTTGGGAAATAATTTAGCTTGTGGTTCTACACAAGGGCTCTGGGTTCTGACAACCTGACTTTGTTGCTCATTAGCTGAAGGACTTCATATTAATTTAACAGGTATATTCTCAGAAGCGGAGGCTTTGTCCCACTGTGGACTTACCCTTGTCCTTGGGCACACAGTAGGCCTTAAGGACGTGCATGTGGGGTGAGCAAGTTAGTAAATGAGGGATCCTACAAGGAGTGCTCAGTATGTCCTTGTAATTCAGTAGTTAATTTTCAACAATTGGCTAATGATTAATGTTTGCCTGAGAGGCTGAGTTTCATTGTCTGGTATTAATGAGGAAACACCTGTCAGAGTTTGCCCTCAATTTCAGGATTGAATCTTTCTTGGCAAATTTAACTCTATTTGCAGCAGGGGGGACAACAGACAGGCATTTGATACCTCCCGCGTCCCTAAGTCCTAAACTGACTTCTGTAGTTGGGTCAGGAGGTGAGCCATGTCTAGGTGATTGTGTTACATCTCCCATGAAGGTTGCTGAAGGAGAGTAGCCATTGACCAGAGCAGATGGACTTGTAGTGACACTACCCCAATCATAAATGTGAGCCAGTTTATGTGCAAATAACTGCCTCTCCTTTGTAGTCTAACATTCTGACAAAGAACATGTCACCTTGTTTGATTTTTTATTAAATGGAGTTTGATTGAATACCGATAGTTTTTCCAAAATCAAATCCAGCTCTTAAAGTATTTGTGATGGCGGGCCTCCCTGGTGGTGCAGCGGTTGGGCGCTGTGCTGTGGAGCTGTCGGCAGCTGTGACATCAGTTTGACACCCGGCCGGGGAGATTCCCACATGGCGCAGCAGATCTCTCCCGCCTCGCCCGCTGCTCCCCTCAGCAGTGTACTTCAGCTGATCTGCCTGTTCTGCTCCCCACT